>CM044551.2:27515494-27767994 GCA_024416835.2 Perccottus glenii
CGCACACTTCCTGGAGTTTGGCGTGGTTGGAAGATGTAAACTGTGATAACATTTGTGTAAGGCATGTCCCATTATTCCATTTAGCACTTTGTTTCTGCCAAAAGACACTACACAACCACACTTTACATTTTTTATTACAAACATTACCATATGTACTGTTTATTTGCCCAGGACACTGTATCTGAATCAGATATAGGCTAAAAGATGGTTTTCAGTCAATAAGCTGTTCTTCTCAACAAAAGTTCTTTGCAGCACAAGTTACTGTTAATTCTTACAATTTGGGAAGATGACATTATTTGTCTACAGTTCAGTTCAATTCAAATAACTTTATTTATGCCCTAGGGGCAATTTAGGGCCGACAAAGTAGGACAGTAAACACACAGACTTTGAATAGCACAATTAATAAATAGTAATAGCGTCAATAATGTCATCCTGTAATGAACTCCCTTCTACAGATGGACACCATGCTTCTAATCAGAAAAAAAGATTCTCACAGGGTGTGCTTGTTGTTTGGTAGTAGACTTCTATAGTGGCCCAAAAAGCACAATGAAAAGAGACAGCAGTTTTATTGAGACTAGCTGCTATGAGCCCAGTATCAAGTTTTTTCTAGCTTTATATGAATCTAGATGAATTCTAGCAACACCACACAAAGAATTCCTGGTATAGTATATACTGTACGTAGTTCAAACTACCAACCTTCCCCCCTGCTTTTTCTTTGCTGCATTTTGTTTACGTACTATCTATTCCGACCTGTTAACACTGAATGAAAATGAGGCTGTTTGCTAAGTTCAACTAACTCACCATAATAACTTCTAGATTGCTTTGTGAGTGCTGAAGAAGACTGCTGCTTTCAGGGGACACTGTATAATGAAGGACTTTCTATTAAACTGTTGATTATGTCTCACTTTCCCCCCACACTCACTCTGCCTATCACCAAAGGGTGGGTACCGCTCTCATGTGGCTCATGTGTGAGGGGGGGGGGGCTTCAGTCATATTAAACCGAGGACAGCGTTCATGGACTCTCGTGGATTAAGGCCATTTCATCTGTTCACCTCCAAAATGCTTTGCCGCCTCCCTCTCCACACCTCCCCCACCTCTGAGACAATAAGAACAAGTCGGGAGTAACATGCTATTGTGTGTTGAGTGAGCAATTATATCTCTAATCAGTTGGTCCTTATCAGACCTATACAGGCAGCAAGAAAAGCAGAGATATTTACCATTTAGGTACTGTATATGAGCGCACTAGGAATGGGACAGAATGAGATTGTGAGGGTATCATAACCCTGTGCGAAAGTATCACGGTTTGACCATCTCACGGTATTGCAGACACAAAACTTGTGACAGCCTCTGTGGCCGTCTTGAGTGAGGCGGGACTGGTGAGAAGCAGATTGAGATCACCTGGGCCCGGTGATCCCGTCCTTTAAAGCTTCAGCTTCTGCACTGCTCTTTACTCACACATAGACACAGTCACTCCCACAGCCATACCACTGACCAACCTAATATGTTAAAATATGAAACTTTTTTACCGTGTCTTACTCCATAGTTACAGCTGTAAGAGCCAGGTTGTAACAGTTTATGCCTCATGCCTACAGCGCACAAGTTAAGTCAATATCTTACTAATGGAAGTTGTTAAGCGTTAGCAAAAAGAGTAAAAGTTTCAAAGAAGGCATCTGGATGTAGGTTTAAAGGTGAAGATGTTTCTAATCCAAGGGACTTGGATGTCGATTCTTGGTCCAACTGGTGAGAGAGCGTAAGTTTTATATCCCTCAGAGGGGGGGCTTTATCCTGAGACTGTTGTGATTGGACAAAGAAAGCTAAAGTCTGGAAAGCCATGGTTTCAGTGTCGTTAGGAGTTCAATGGGTTGTGTTGAGTACCACTTCTAGTGAAAAAAATGGCTTGGAAATACATTTTTGGGTATTTTTCAAGCCACCCACTTATCTGTGAAGGTTCTCAGTCATCCAGGACATCTTGAAAAAAAGGTTGAAGTAAAATCATCTGGACCCAGTTTTCAAGGTGAAGACGTTTCGTCTCTAATTCCTACCAGTTGATCTCAGAATTGATAAAGTCTCTTGGAATTAGAGACGAAACGTCTTCACCTTGAAAAGCTACACACTTAAATATTTAGTGTGAATAGTAATTAATAGTAATTACTTTTTAAGTTCTTCTGTGGCTGTTGAAATTCTGCATATGGCACCTTACATATAATGTGCAGAAAGTACTGTTGTTCACACTCCATGAATGTGCTTCCTTACTTCCTGGGATAAAACTCACAGCCGGTCTCCGTTGGATATTGGACCTGGGGTCATGTGGTGACCTATATCTCTAGTATAACAAGTGTGTGCAGCCTAATTATATTGCATTACATGATTGTGGGATAATGAGAACTACTGCCTTGGAGCCTGAACTCAGTTAGTGCTGATCATTAGGAGTCTCAAACGTGTACAGAGCAGAAAGTCTCCCAAAGTGTCCCCTGTTGTATTTGCTAATCAGAGCACAAATAACCTGTGTGCCCTGTTTCATAACCAACACCTCTTATTCCAAGACTTTGAAAGACTAATGGAACTGGACTGTGGATGCACTCTAGGACCTGGACCATGGTTGCCATTTATTTTCAGTGACAATGATTATTGGTCTATTATGCTGTCCATAGAGCAGGTGCACTACCAACATCCTTATGTTTGTTTTACTGTTACCAGATTCTGGCCATGTGAGTGCTGTAAAGGTAGGTCAGTGCAATCCTACAATGTTGGTCATTGTTAGCTGTTTGGTTTGGTTCTAACAGACAAAAGACAAAGATATGATAATAGGTAAAAGATAATACAGAACAAAATCCTTTCTGGCCACTGGTACAATATCAACAGAGCAGAGGGAGCGGCCCATCATTTAATCACAAAACGAAGACAGAGCCCATTCACTCTAATATTTATGCCACTGCCAACAGTTTGCAGTTTATCAAGTCCTTTTCCATAAGTTGGGTCTGTTAAAGGCAGTTATAGCAACAGGAATCCATGCAGCAGAAAGAACATCCACAAAAAAACACAGAAAAACCTTAGTCCTGAAGGGATCAAACCCACACTTCAATACTGTTGACACTCTGCTGCCTGATCCATCCATTTTCTTCCACTTATCTGGGGACGGGTCACGGGTGCAGCAGTCTTAGCAAACTTCCCAAACCTCCCTCTCCCCAGACACTTCCTCCAGCTCTTCCGGGGGGATACCGAGGCGATCCCAGGGAACACCTGCTCACAGATAAGTCCAGGAGGTATCACGAACAGATGCCTGAGCCACCTCAGCTGGCTCCTCTCGATCTGGAGGAGCAGCGGCTCTACTCTGAGCTCCTCACCTTATCTTTAACGGCGCCCGCCCTGCGGAGGAAACTCATTTCGGCCGCTTGTATCCAGGATCTTGTTCTTTCCGTTATGACCCACAGACTCATGACCACAATAAAACATAACCACATGAAAAAATTAAAAACTATCAGCAAAAATACACATGCACACATTTATTTAGTTTGATAGTACATGATAATGTATATATAATATATATATATGTATATGTATATTTAGAAAACCCAATGTTTTTTTCAGTTAAGACTACAACAAAGATATGGATTTAAAATTGGAAACTGAATTGATTAAGTTGAATTTGAATATAAAGTGATAAAACTGAATCTGAATTGCTCAAATTTAATGAACGCTTTTTAAAAATTAATTTTGGCTTGTAAATGAACTACACTGAAAATGAATTAATATTTTGAAACGGAATTCATTTGCTTTGGAATTGTATTTTATTCGAGTTGAGAAGTCCTTCAGTTTCAGTTCTACAAATCAATTTCAATTCTCAAATTCAGTTGATTCATATCCAGCTCTTGGAGAGAGCCATAGATAATTGAACCCATATTTAATTTAATTTAATTTCTAATTTAAGTTTTTAGTGGAACAAATATTAGCCCTTAAACAATACCACAAAATACATATTGTTAAACCTGAAATTACAAAATAATAATGATTCATATTATTGTTCATGTACAATCTTCTTCCAAACATTCCATTCTTTTTAAGATGTTATATCAGATTTGTGAGAGTTGGTTGATAGCAGACTTTAGTGTCCATACATACACCGTTGAACCAGTCAGACGGTGGACAGAGAGCGCAGACGGAGGTGAAGAGAGTGGAGGAGGTGGAGGTGTCTGTCTGTGGCGAGCCCCTGTGGAGCATCCACCGCTGGCCTACTTTCACCTTCTCCATTTTTAATGACCCAGCAACATGCACCGAGCTACACACACCTCCACATGTTACACACAGATGCACAGACATCAACACTAGAATACTGGATACACACAGGCCAAAAACAGACATTACCTAAACATATTAACCTAGATATTATATGCAGTGGTGAAGGACAATGAGGTGTCAAGAAAGGCCTATTTCCTGCTGCACAGACTAATTGACTAGTTAACTGTCTGATGTCTTCTTAGCTTGACTAATTGTTAAAAAGTAAAGCCATTGACATAAATGATTTGGCTGCAAAAGCCTCAGGTCAAACCAACCACGCCCCCTGGTTCTGTGTGGTCACTGAGCAACAGCAGCCACTTACAGATGGGTGTGGGACGTGGTGCTTGGTCTGGAAAATGTTGTCATCTTTACTGCACTGACGTACACACAATGCCTGCTCTCATTTAATCTTTCTTTATAACACAAGGTTATTCAGAAAAGAATAGCTTTGGATCTTGGGCTAAAGAGGAATGTTGGTTCAGGCTGTAACAGATTTTATGACATCCTCACATGTGCTGCACAAGAACATCTTCCTATCTTAGATTAGAGAAAAACCTCCCTCCAAATCTAACTGGCACAAACATGTCATGGAGCTTTCCATGTTTGCTTTCCAGGTGTATTTGACCTGTTTACTGCATTCCACAATGGGACAGTGAATGAAGATGTGGGACCCTTACCTCTGCTTCACTGGCGTTGCTGTGGTCTCGATGCTGAGCAGTGCTGTGGTGGACTAGCTGTGGAAATTTTTCTTTTTTGTTCTTTCTTGTCTTCTTGGACCGTGCTGAGCTGTGTTTATTTGTTTTTTTGTGTTCTGTTCATTTGTGTTTGTATTCTGATTGTTAAAAAATAAATAAGAATTGAATAAAAATATATGAAAGGGGTGGTTCATAAATGTGCTGCGCAATGTGCACAAAGGTCAGGTCCATTCCATTAATAGCCGTGCACCACTGGTGTCTGCTGCATGGAGTGAGTGTGAGTCTGCGACTATAACCACAGATAATTGCTGGTTACAGCACTGTTACTGTATGAATGTGTGTCGTACATATATCTATGTACACATGTTTGTTCTGCCTGTTTTGTACTGTATGTTATGGAGCTGCTAAGCATTGTGCCCAAGACAAATTCCCCTTTGAGACAATAAAGATTATTTGATTGGATAACTATGATAACCTGAGCCAATGTACTGCAGGATTCTCAACAGATCTCATTCAACACTATTAACCCTTCGGGCTGTGAGGGGGTGGGGTGCAGGCTGTTGTGGCTGCTTTAAGGGGCCATCTGTACGTTTTACAGGCAGAGTTTTAAACTGCATGTCAGAATCTTGCCCTTGATATTAATAAATGAATTAATGATTTCTGAGAGAATTGGGTTTATTATTATTTAGCTACAAACCAGTCAGATTTAACCATAACGGATTATATATATTTTTTAACAAAAGCTGAATACTGTTAAATACCATAACCACATAAATGCAGCATTAGTCTGAGTAGTGGACACAGTAGTTTGATATCACACATCTGCGATACGTCCAGAGATGGAGTACTCGAGTCCTGGACTCGGACTCTAGTCCAGTCATCAGGCTCATTTTTGTGACTTGTGACTTGACTCGAGGGTAAGCCTCAATGACTCAACTCAGACTCGCTTTTTTATGGCTCGGACACAAACTAGGACTCGTTTATTCTGAGTGACTTAAGAACCGATGACTCGGACTTAGACACAGACGTGAGCACAAAGGACTCGGCGACAACATCACACAACCTCTGTCTGTTGCATGTGGTCATATCCCAACTCCTAAATGTGACACAGAAGTTGTCTTATACAAAATTTAACTCCCAATCAATGTTTCAGTTTGACTCCCATAGTTTTCAGATTTGTAACTCACTTTGGTGACTTGGACTCGACCTGGACTTTTCTTTAGTGACTCGGACTTGCAGTTCAACTAAAGATGACTCGACTCGGATTCGACTTAAGTTTTTTGGATGACTCGGACTTGGACTCAGATTAATGTAATCCACTGTCCACTGGATTTTTCAGTAATACTTTTAAAAACAGCGCCAAGCATTGCACAGAATATTTTTTTGAAAGTCCAGATTACCTCATGATCTATTTATGGCACCAATAAGAAGACACTTTGACATAATTTGGGCACATTATATTTTGCATAAGTTTTAAAATATTTTTTTTTAAGCCAGTGTGCCAGAGAGAGCAATACATGCCTCAAATTCAGCAACAGTGTCTACAGAGCCGTCACTATAGCAACAGGCTTCTGTAACAAAAGGGCAAGGACCCGCGGCGCTTCAGATGAGTGTGAGACACACACAGAATCATGCACACAGAAATAATTTGAAAAGGCACTGTAGCTTTATGAATATTTTAGAGCAGTGTTGCAAACAGTGGGCGGGGACTCAAAGGATGGTCGCTGCGGATTTTATGTGGGTCACTTCAAATGTGCTTGTCCACCATTCAACTATCAGGAGGAGTGTTTGTGCTTTTGATGTACAATATCAATTATACAAGCATGTTTTATTCCAAACATGTATTAAGACCAACAGGCAGTAACTGTCCTGTTCCATTTTCTACTGCTCTTATAACCTGCCGGACAGTCACAAATCTCAGCAGAATCCAGCAGCTGCACAAGGTAAATGTTCTTATGCAGTCTTAAAAGGAGACCTGATGGGTGACACAATTTGTGCAGAGGTCCAGCATCTGCGTGGCTTCCTTCAATAAACTCTTAGGGAGCTTTTATATCTGCACTGTTTTGTCCGGACATTTGGATTTTCTCGTTTGGTTCAAACTACATCTTCATGTGTGAAGGCTCCAGCGGGCCGTAGTTCTGAGGGAAACAGATATTGGTTGGGTTTAAAAACATAAAACAAATAGATTAAATTGTTACGTTTTGTGTGGCTCTATTTTCCTTCCTACGTTATGGCAGATGCCTCCTGTGAAGCCGATGGCATAAGCAATTCAAACTCTTACACAAAGGTAATTTTATATTAATAATAACATTTCATATAGGCCCTACTCCAGTCTGATCATTGTATTTCTATAGTTCCACTGAAAAATGAGCCTGAACAGTAAAAAACATCTACCAGAGGCACGCCTCTGTTGTCATGATGACAGTAATCACAGCGTCAAGGGAAGTCCGCTTATAAACAATGTCTAAATAAGATACCATAATCTCCAGTTCTCTTGGGTAAAAGTCAGGAGACAGTCAGGAAGATAAGGTGGCACGTGTGAGGGGTAACGATCATGAGAAGTGTCAGAATCAGTGCACAATGAAACCTTCTGATGGTTGGATTCTCACATAAACAGTCAACAGACACACATCTACAACAGCGTGTCAAGTTGACTGCCTTGCTTTCAATCATGCTTTCATTTCAATTCAGTACAGTCATTGGTGAATTGGTAAAATGTATTACAAAAACTCTTATCCAAATATTATGAAAATGATATTCATAAAAGTGGTCCAAACAAGAAAATGTCAGCGTTAGTTAACAAAAACTAGTTCTGGAGTCGACTGCACAACAACTATCTACAATGTCTGCAGTGTCACAGGAGGCATTAGCCCCTTTAGCTCTATGATTACGACTGCAAAAAGTGCCAATCTGTGTAAATGCGAGTGAGAATAACTGTATAGATCAGACATATATCGGTAATCAATGTCACATTAAATACATTTACTTTAAAAATGTCTTTTTTTTCCCCTCATTTTCTTTTCGTTAGCCTAACACCACCCAATCTTTAACCTTGAGGAGTATTAAGGGCTTGAAATGAGTCAGTTCTTATTGATTTAATTATTCCATCCAATTACAATCAAAGAAGTCCTTGGCGACCAGTTATTTCCAAATAGTCTAAAAACCAAATTAAAACTTTCTGGGTTTGCTAAGTCTTACATCATCATCATCATCAAACTTTATTACAGACTTTAAGTTCAGAAAAAAACACACCAAAAAACATACATACATATACACAATACACACAAATCTAGCAAAACAAACTGTTACAAACAACTGTGCCAGAGCCTAAAAAGCTGTCGCACTGTATTACCAGTCAGGGATCCAACAAATACATTTATACATTAGATTCTTTAAAACAGACTGAAGGGTTTATTCCCCTGCGTCACAAACAACTGACTCTCCCATCTCGATCTTTTCAATCAAATCCTCATGTTATCATTGTGTGCCAACGTGAAGTCTACTTAAACTAGCTTTTTTATAGCTTGCCCATAAGGGGGCAGTTTAAAGTGGCGTACAGAATGCCTTGAAGAAAGACTTCTTCACCTCATCTACACACTCCAATCCTGCAGATGAGGATATTAGCTTGTGCAACACTGTCTGTAAATGTCCTCAGCATCCGTCAGATTCTCCATGATAAAATTCATTACACACAGTGAGGTTATATCTTCATAGTGTAAATAAAGGAAATTTCAAACATTTATCATCTTTATGGCAGTCTTACTGGCATTATATTTTATATCATACTCCAGACAATAAGCAGAACAAACCTTTAGATGTTCCAGTACAAGATCATCTACATACATTACATGATTTAGAGTAAAACTAATCACACATTTAGCCTCTTGGAGAGTTCATCCATACAAAGTTTAAAAAGGATTGGTGATAAAAAAATCTGTTGACTCATTTTTAAAAACAACTTTCTAACATTTACACAATTAAAGGCTTTAGATGCATCAATAAAGCACATGAGCGCTGATGAGATGTCCCTTTTGTCACAATTTCCTTTAGAACAAATACATAGATCAGTACCATGTATATTTTTAATTCAAATTGGTTGTCTGCCAGTTTGTCCTTAATACTTTACACTCAACAACTGCAACGTTTAAAAAAGCCACTATTTCTAATCCTACGAATGGTTCCAGTCTCAAGATGACTGCGATTAGCTTAGCTCTGTCCCATTACCATGTGCTCTTCAGTGAACAGCAAAGTCCACAGGGAGCGTGAATTAGCGTCGGAGTAACTGTGTGAGACTATAGATAGATGTTAGAGAAGCTTTCAGCTGTGGAACAGGGCAAGTGGAGTGGAAAATGGAGCATACAAGCAACCGCAGCTCACTGATTTTGAGCACATGTTCAGCGTTAATGTAGCAGGGAATAGTGCGGGTGAAGATCAAGTGCTAGGGTTTTTCTTTTATAAATCATTGTGCAATGTGTCTCTCTCTGTGGCACATAATTTTAAGCTTTAAAATACTTTGTGAAGTTTAAGTAGTTTTCCAAGCACTGCCTTGTTCTTGTAATCATTAGCCCTTTTGACACCTGCACTATCCTCCTGACTTTAACCTGACTTAGGCACTCTACTCACGTTTTTTACGTGGATATTTCCTCGTGGGAGCTATAGTACAATCTCCAGAGGGCTGTAACGTAGGACCATATCAGCAGAGCTCCCAAGTTGGCATGATGAAGATGCTACAAGCGGCTGGTGCTGTAAGCAGAGTGCATCGTCTACTTTACTTTTCACTGATTAGATTGCTTCGTTGAGAAAAGTTGAGTTTATACAAGTGCATTAACCACTGTTGTAGGTAACAGATCGGACATCTTGATTGGCTGTTCTAGCTTATACAGAAATACAAAAATACAAAAAAAAACTGAATCCAAAACCCAAAAATATTGGGATATTGGCTAAGAGTTTCTAGTAATTGTGTAACTGTTTTTTACAGAACCTGCATAGGATCTCCCCCGAACCATTTAAATTTGTACAGTATGAATATTTGTAGGTGTGTGAAGATTTAATTCTTACAATGCTCTAAGCACAGACAAATCCTTTGCGTTGTGTGTTCCATTTATCCATCGTTAAAGCACACATCAGACATGATGTGAGGAGACACAAGGCAATCCAGTTCACGACAGAGCCCAGTTCACCAGTCATGTCAATCCTCTCACGCATCTTGAATCTGACCTGGGGGGTACTGTTAGTCAGACGTGGAGGATCCAGATCAGCAGGACCAAAGCAGAACGAGTGGAGACAGACGCTGAAGAGGTCACGGGTTTGAGCCCATGTGACTGGCCTTGTCAGATATTCCGGGTAGGAACATCAGCAAAATGCAAATGAGTCTGTGTTTGTGGTCTCTTGTGGGATGATGAGGACGATATGTCTTCTGCTCAGCCCTGGACAGCAGCGGGCCAAAAGGACTGGGTGTTTGCCCTGCTCAGCTACTATAACCCCACAGACACAGTGCAGTTGACAGCTACTGAGAATCTTCCTGATGTGCTCCTGGGTCAGAATGGTCGCAGTGTGTGCTGCAGAAATCCAATCCAGACCTGGAGTTCCACAATTATTGGTCTGATTCTACCTGATGCAGAGGTTATGAGGGGTTTTGGTAGTCTGATGGTTTGATTAGGCTAGAGCACACAAAAAACATTTGATACGGGTTAGAAAAAATATGAATATAATTTACTACGACACAGACAGCCAACAACATAAATGTGGCAAATGTGTGTATTCAAGAGGGACTTAAACCATGCTATTTATTTGAAATTGTAGATTAGTATCCGAACTAGGTTAAAGAGTCTGTCCAATGCACTCAAAACATGCACTTAATACCCATTTGAGAAGGTTTTTTTTCTTTTCTTCTATAGTTACACAGAGTTTCCTTTTTCAAGAGACATGGAGCATCCAAAATAAACTAGTGTACAGTTTTGGTTATTCTTCGGTTCCAACAATGTGGTAGAGGTCCTAAAGGTGGAACCAAACACTACAGTCAATTGAAGACAGATAATTCTTACTTGGGTTAAAATAAGAATCAAAAGGAGGAAAAACACAACACAAAACAATGTTTTTTCAAAGGAAGTCAGCCATATTGGTTGTACTGCAACATGTGGTACTTTTGAAAACAATTCTTTACTCTAGCATGACTTGTAACATTAAAAAGTACATCCTTGTGATGCCTCGGTGGTTCACCTGGCACAGCATGTACCACACAAACAGGGGTACTCTGGTTTAATTCTCATCTCAGGTCTTTCTCTGATCCCTTTCTCTTGTCTTGCATCAGTATCCAAAAGAGTAAAAACCCAACAAAATGAATGTTAGAAAAGCATGCCCTTAAATTGCCTAAAACTGCTGAAGCTCTCTGAATCTACAACCAGAAACAATCTAATTATTTTATTGTTTATTGTGTTTGTATACCTCATGGATTTACTCAATTATTTGTTCCAGTTTAACGAGAACCCATCTTTCTTTACAACTGTAATTTGTGTGTGGTACTCTTATGATATTACTGTATACACAGCCAACGTTGCCTTCCTGCACACAGCGCAGTGAAAATCCAGGCTTCAGGAGTTACCCGTACCATTCACTCAATAAAAACATGGTTATAGACAACCATCTGATGCTGGGTAGTGTCATATGTGACTATTCAGTTAGTGTACTTGTCCAGAGTTTGAGAAGAGTATCAGGCTTCAGGATCATAAAATGAGTCTTTAAACTGAACATGCCCCGTCTACGTTCACACAAAGCTTGATGAGCGTTCTCCTCTGGCTCCCATCCCCCCCGTCCTACACCACACAGGGAGTAATCACGCTGTGGCCTCTCATCCCTCTCAATAACATCATCATGGTCAATCTGCCGGACGGAGAAATCCCCCTTCTCACCAGATTACAGACTGGGATTAGGTTTGAAAACAGCAACGGGGCTGTGTTATTCTTATCATTCCCACTTCCACCCACGGCACACACACTGATGCTTTACGCAAACAAAGAATATTTTATCAGCGTCCTCATGTAATATCATGCTGGCCAAAAAGACATGATTTAGAGTTGTATTCTAGATTCACGAGGAAAGAAGGTGCAAAGCAAAATCAATATTGCTTTAGAAATTTTAGCGCAACCATTTGGGTTCTACTTCTATTTTATCTAAATCAAGAGGCATATCAGTTGTTCCAAGGCTTTGCGTGGCCAGTGTTTGAGCTGAAAAGTTCCAGTTGTCTGTACACTGTTGGAGAGCAGCTCCAGAATGGGCTCTGACTTGGTAATGTTCTCTTCATTGTTTAAAAAAAAATAAAATAGGGAGGTTACAAATAAAAAAAGTGGAACATCAGTTAGAACTCCTCAAAAACACTTTCTATGATTCTAACTTGATAAAAATAGACAATTAAAGTTTCATGAAGCTCAGTGGAGGGAGACGTATTTTTGAGTACTCACTCTTGAACTACATTGAATGTGTTCCTAACATTTTTAAGAGAAATTGTTTATTCATAGACAACAGCAAGTCCCTGCAGGGCTACCATAGCTGTTCACATGCTCTATAAAAGACATGAGTGATAGAGTGGAATTTTAATCTTCACTGTTAATCCATATATAAAAACAAAAACTACTGACTATCCAAATTGGAGCCTAAAAATAAAACTGAAAAAATGTGTTTTTTTTTTCATTTTATTTCTATTGCCTGTATAAGAGCACTGTTTTTTAAAATATCAGTAAAATGGAATTCCACAAGGGTCTTCTCTAGCTCTATTAATATTTTCTTTAATTATTAAATGTCTATGTTTTTTCTATGTAATGTCTATGAAATGCACATTTCTCACCTACTTAGATCAAACTAAGGTTGAGGATTAACATTAAAAACTTTAGAAAAGACACTCTGGAGTGTACTTTTTTAATGAAACCAATTTGAAAACCAAAGTCAAAAACCAAGTACCGTCTTCGGACTCCACACTGGCATTCCACAAGGATCTGTACTTACTCCATTCTTAATTACTTTTATATCCTGAAGAGACCAAATACCTGTCACGTTCAATCATGACAATACAGCCCACATTTAATAACAAAGTTATTCAAGTTACTCATCCAAGAAGAAGGCCAAGGCACAGGCAGGATTGGCGGTTTCTGGCGCGTATGAAGAGCCTGCTTGTCCCTGACAGCTTCCAGCAGGCTCCGGCCACCAGAGTCTCCACCACTGGTGTTGCACTGAAGACCTACCCAGGGCAGCCCAGGGTCTGAAGCTCCTCCAGGCTTTCTCCCAGAGCATGGACCCCATCAGCTGCCTGCTGGAGCTGGTGCCGCCAGAAGGATGAAGTACCCGAGTACAGTCTTCTGGACATCCAGCATCTGCCCTTGGGCTGGCTGTTCCTGATGAAGGTGACTGTGGTGAGCCTTGCCACAGATGGGTCAGGGCCCACAAGGAACGCAGCTAAAAAAGAACGCAGCTGCCAAAAGGTTGTCTTTATTGGGTTATGCTGTTCCCCTATAATAACCTCTCAAAGAGCAGGATGTCCCTCCACCTCAAGTATATGACTATTTTGTACAACTTTATTTATGGACTTTGATCCACATCATTTGTATTGCCATTGGTTCATTTTGTTTAAATTTGACCATTATAATATATTGTTAATGTTCTTTAAAAAATAACCTTTGACTTGAGTCAGGTGAACTATGTGGACCATGTGGACCTTCAGCTGTTGCCTCCAGGGGTCCAGCCTCTGCTTGTTCAGATGGGTATGAGAACTGGATTTTATTACAAAGCATTTTATTTTAAAATTCATAATATAGACTTGCTGGACTCTCCACTACTCTGGAGTTGCCTGCCGTGAGAGACAGCGGGCTGGTGTGGACTTGCTCATAGCCCCACAGCTCAGCCGCCCTGTGTTGGAGTTCACCCCGGTGAACGAGAGGGTGCGCCTTCCCTGCGCCTTCGGGTCGGGGATAGGTCGCTCACTGTTATTTGTGTTTACAGGCCAAATGGCAGTGCAGAGTACCCGGCCTTCTTGGAGTCTCTGGGAGGGGTGCTGGAAAGTGCTCCGACCGGGGACTTTGTCGTTCTACTGGGGGACTTCAACGCTCACGTGGGCAGCGACAGTGACACCTGGAGGGGCGTGATTGGGAGGAACGGCCCCCCGGATCTGAACCCGAGTGGTGTTCTGTTATTGGACTTCTGTGCTAGTCACAGTTCGTCCATAACAAACACCATGTTCAAGCACAAGTAGGCTATTCAGCCCTAGCAGATTTAAGTAGGCTACTCATGAGTGAATTTAAAATCAATTTTCTAAATCTTATAATGGAATCACTTACATGAGACACAGCTACATGAATGTAAACATGCCAGTTTGTAACCAACATTCTCACTCATTCATACACCAGTGCTGTATCACTGGAGGCAAGGGTTAAGTGTCTTGCCCAAGGACACAACTGTATGAACAAACCCCCAACCTTCCGGTTATAGGACCACTCTACCACCTAAGCCACAGTGCTCTGGTGTCTCACATAAATCTATGGTATTTTAAGTTACAATGGTTGTTGGAATTTGGAAAGGACAAATGTAGACTAATCTCTAACAGCTATAGCTCTACCTGTTGTAACACTAAAACCATTTATGGTGAACTTGGACTGAAACTACAGACTGGAGACTTGCCACGCTTGGATTAATCTTACAACAGCAGTTAACTCTCCCCATCCCCAAACAAATGCAGGATTTAAGGACAGCTCCTGCAGAACGATGCTGTTGTTCTTTCACTCTGTGGCACCATCTTTATTTATCCAGTACACTTTTTATAATCTATAAGTAATTGTGTGCTACTCTGTGTCTTAAAATGTTATAAAATATTAGACTGTGTTCTGGTATCACTTTAGAATCACTCACAATAAAACTGTAATTAAGAATTATTAGATGTGTACTTACACTATTGAGAGACACTGAAATATAATTTAAAGGTTTAATTATACATGGATAAATTGTTTAAGACTAAAACATTTGTTTATAACGTAATAGTAATTATTAAAGTAACATTACATGATATGACAAATACATACTAAGAAGAACAAGAACGGGATTGACAGAATCATACCTGATCCATTGACAGTCCCCTCCGCAGGACAGAAAACTCTGATATAAATGATTTAGAATTCTATGCCACTGGGACGAGCAGACCTCTCCTGAGTGGTCATGCTTAGCACCTCAAACGAAGGGAGCAGAAATAGGCAAATACACTGGTCCCTAGGAGTTTTATTTACAGAACACACTAAAAAATATATATAGGCTACACAATATTAAAGTTATTCATTTATAGCATTTTCTAACAAGCAAAGGGTTATTTGTGTTTTACAAAAAAGTTACATAAAGTTAATAGGATATGGAAAAACACATACCTTTCCTTTGTTACATATACTGTCCCTGTAAACCTGTGCCATGGTCTGCCGTGTGCCATATGATAACTACATGATGTGAAAAAAGAAATCTGACTAAGAACCAACCAACTTATACAAAAACAGTTTATTTGACAGTGTCCAAGGTCCAAGTACCAACAGACCCTCATACAAAATAAAATAAAAAAACTACAAACTTTTAAACAGAGAACTTCCATCTACACAAACCTTTTCTTAAAAATACATTACCATTAACACAAAAGATTAAAGATAATATATGTAAGGGAATCCCCGTCATATTTAAGTGATATTACGTAACAAGCCTGGTGAGATGCTGACTGGGAAAAGAGGGGCACAGTGGATTTCGAGCGAATGACTGTATATAGTCTCCGACACACAGAGGAGAGGAGGGCAGCAGTGAGTGATGCAGCAGTCACATGGGCACTAAAGGAGGGAAATTAAAAAGAGGGCACGAGAACGAGAGGTAGCGGAAGGGCGCGCAGAGGTAGCAGATAGCAAGAGGAAGATTCTAGAAGAGGTAGCTAGCGGGTGAGCAAGGAGGAGGTAGCAGATACTAACAGTGCTAGCAATGGGAGATGGGAGCTGTGCCTGCTCAAGACTGGACTGCGTCATTAGAGCTTGTCTCAAGAAAAACAAGACACCTCTAGTAAAATAACGGTCTCTAAATTGTTTTAAGTGACAGATAAGTGTTAAGAGACGTCAATGGATTTCACATCTTTATGGAATGCTTCTGTGTAGGGAACACAAGGATGACACTATTGCTTTTCTACAACAAAAAGTGGTTAAAAAAAAGCGGCCATGTCAGAGGTAGGCAGCAAGAGTAACAGTAAATAGGGAGCAGAGTTTAGTAGCTACAGTATCGGCACCTAAAAACTAAAAGCCCACCACACTGAGGAGGAGCTAATTCAGCTAAGGACGTGCCACATAACAGCATCTCACTCAATATCAAGGATGTGTGAGGGTCAGCAAGAGATTATACGCATGCACATATGTGCGGGCTGTCCAGTGCTTTGTGGCATAGTCTAACCAAGTCGGTTTGTGCACGCAGCCTCAATTTAGCTTACATCTGTGTTTGTGTTGAGGAAAAAGAAGGATCAGCGTTTTTTACTGTTCAAAAGTTCTAATAGGTAAACTATGGGTAAAAACAGTAATAATATTTTTAGATGTATATTAATCAAAATTTAATGTTTTTCTTACCAATATTACCAATGTACAATGTTAAACGAACCTACTGTACCAAAACCTCTAAAACACACTTGACTGTGAGGGATGTATTGTTGAAATTAAATATAAGTTTTGATTATTGTAGTTTTCAACAGTGCTGGAGTCCCACAAGGGTCCATCCTCACTCTATTCTCATTTACATACAGCAGACCAACAATGGGTATTGAATTATAATGTGCACATTTTTATTTAATTCTGATTAAATAGCTTGAAAAATCAACATTAGTTACTGTAGAAATGCCACTTGCAAGTGTGCAATTTTAATGCAAAACAAAATATACCAAAGTGGTAATCAAAGCACTCTGGAGACTCTTGCATCTTAAGACTTATAATCAACACTGGAGTTCCACAAGGTTGTGTTTTTGCTCCTTTCCTGTTTGCTTTCTATATACTTTAAACATGTCCTGCCACATTTATTGGGAAAAAGCATAAAGCTCCACATTTTAACAGCATATGGTCTTCTTACCAATGTTACCAGTGTACAACTGCCCTGCTCAAAATTTTCAAATTTTTGATTTGCATTATGTACAATAGTTGTACTAAAAACTCCAGCACACACTTGACTGAGGTGGGGCATGAATTGTTGAAATTATAAGTTGAATTGAAGTTTTGATTATTAGTGGTTTTAAGGAGGAACACAGTAACCCTCACACACACAGATCTACAGTGTATTATTTTGAGAGGAGCGAGAGGTAGATACTCAAGACGAGAGCAAGGGCAGGCTGGATCCTCTTTGTGCATGTGTGAGGCTGTGTGACAAATGGTCAAAGCTTCCTCACGTATTAGGCTCCACTAGACAGGAGACAAATATGGTTGGGTGTGAAAGATGGGGGGCAACAGTGTCTATTAGAATCTGTTTGGTCTACTACTACTACTACCGTTTAGTTTTACAGTCATTCTCTCCAGCCTCCAACTGGCCCGGCCTAGCAGGAACAGTGTTATTACTAGAGCCCACCCTTTGCCGCTGTGCCCTCAGAGACGTCTGGTGTGTGTGGGTGTTGTGTTTGTCAGTATGTGAAATATTGGGTCACTTCAAACCCCGATTGTGTAACGTGTGTCCTCTGTAGAGATTTATTTGATTTTTGAGCCAGTAGCAAAGGGCGTCATAAGCAACTGCGGGTCAGAGACAGCGTTCTAAGTGTGTGCTTCTGTGTGCAAGACAATTAGTTGTCAGCCACTGTCCACTCTGAGGTCCTGCCGGGCCCATGGGGCTGGTGGCATGGCGTCAGGCTGCGCAGGTGGAGGGCCAGGGTCTGTACAAAAACAAGTATGTTATCGAAACTTAGCTGCAAATGCCAACACTGATTATTGGTCCATTAGTAATGTCTCAACATGTGAAGACGGAGGTGGACTACATAATAAAATAAGTGAATGGCAGAAGGAGATTTGTACTCACACATGCCGTTGGGAGCACCAGGGTGGCGAGGAGGCATCATGGGAGGCATACCACTAGGCGGAGGCCCAGCAGTGGGGGGGCCAGGCATCATCCGGCCTTGCATTGGCTGCCCATTGGACCTGCAATGAAATGAGAAATGGTTCTTGAATAAAAGTAATAAAACAGAAAGATGAAATACAATTATGAATTCAATATTTAGTTTACTGTGTTCTTGGGGGTTGCAAAAAATAACTGTCCAAAACATACACCAGTACAAAAGAACTGGCCATCTGCTAGGGCTGGGTGATTTATTGATATAATGATACATTTCTGTGAGCATATATTGTAATATTGATATTAATACTGCGTCTCTAGGGCCGCCATGCTAATTTGTCTCCATCTCACTCTGCTCCGTCCCCGTTCCCTCTGAGCAGTAGCAGCTCAGTTCTTCATTCAGGGTACCTGCAGGTTTCTGAGATTTAGATTTAAGACTTTTAAAGACCTTTTTAATACCATCTAAAATTAAATTTAAGACCAATTTCATAGCAAAAACTTTGCAAACAAAACCACTAATTACGATCATAGTGTTGTCACGATACTGGAATTTCTACCTTCGATACGATACCTTCAAAAATATCGATATTCGATACCATAGGGAAAACAACCGTCACAATATTATTATTAAAATTTTTTTTATTTAAAGATAAATATACAATCAGCCAAGGTCCGCTTAGACCTTAGTTAACTTTCCTCATCGTGAGAGGTCCGGAAACTTTTAATAAAAGGATATGTGTTTGAATATAATTCTTTAAAGTAAAGTCTCATTTATTCCACACCTACAGCCTCTTAAACAATATGGAGAGGAATGTTGATAATCCACTGTTTTCTGTATTTTATCCTTTGGTTACATGAGGAGGATGTTTGAGTGTTTAGCTTTTCCAAAACACAGGTCACAGACAAAAGGAAAATACTACAAAATCAAAAGAAGCTAAAGCTAAAGCCCAGGACCTGGTGATTTATTGACAACAGCCTGGAATCCTGCATATTATGCCTAGTACTCCTTCATGTGTGAGAACATTTTAAATACAAAATCATCAATTCAAGCCAAATTATTTTCTGATTAAAATAAACGTTCCCTCCCGTCCATAACGTCAGTGAATCTTTATTATGTTTTGCCAAGGCTTTTAATTTTTAGTTGTTTCTAACTCATTATCAGGCTACGCTAAACATGTTGAAATTTCCCGCTGCTCTGTCCGTAACCATAGTAACCTGAGGACCCGCGCGTGTTGACGTAGCCGTCGTAGAAGTGCAGGTTCAAAAATATGTTTTACACAATGCGCTTGTAATTATGAATACTGTCTTGCGGTCCAGATCGCGGTCCGCCTTTTGAAGACCCATGAGGTAGTGCACTTGTTCAAAGGACTCTCAGATTGTCATACATTCAGAAACCAATAGTGCAAGTAAAAAAAAAATAAAAAAAACTCGATATCGATAATCGGTATCAAAACTTCGGGAAATTAGTATCGTATCGTTTGAGATATTTCAGTATCGATATTTATTGAAATATCGATATTTTTGACAACACTATACGATCATTAACACACATTGTTTATTGACATACTGAAAGAGTCAAAGAACAATAAATTGCTAAATAGTATTGCTGTATAGATCTCAGTTCTTTGCCCTTTGTATCCAACTCTGTCTCAATTTGCTGTACACACGTGGACAAAATTGCTGGTACCCTTTGGTCAATGAAAGAAAAACTCACAATGGTCACAGAAAAAACTTATTCTGACAAAAGTAATAAATAAAAATTCTATGAATGTTAACCAATGAAAGTCAGACATTGCTTTTCAACCATGCTTCAACGGAATTATTTAAAAAAATAAACTCATGAAACAGGCCTGGACAAAATTGATGGTACCCCTAACTTAATATTTTGTTGCACAACCTTTTGAGGCTATCACTGCAATCAGACGACTCCTGTAACTGTCAATGAGACTTCTGCACCTCTCAGCAGGTATTTTGGCCCACTCCTCATGAGCAAACTGCTCCAGTTGTTTCCGGTTTGAAGGGTTTCTTTTCCAGACGACATGTTTCAGCTCCTTCCAAAGATGCTCAATAGGATTGAGGTCAGGGCTCATAGAAGGCCACTTTAGAATAGTCCAATGTTTTCCTCTTAACCATTCTTGGGTGTTTTTAGCTGTGTTTTGGGTCATTGTCCTGTTGCAAGACCCATGACCTGCGACTGAGACCAAGCTGTCTGACACTGGCCAGCACATTTCTCTCTAGAATCCCTTGATAGTCTTCAGATTTCATTGTACCCTGCACAGATTCAAGACACCCTGTGCCAGATGCAGCAAAGCAGCCCCAGAACATAACAGAGCCTCCTCCATGTTTGACAGTAGGGACAGTGTTCTTTTCTTGATATGCTTCATTTTCCGTCTGTGAACATAGAGCTGATGTGCCTTAGCAAAAAGTTCCATTTTTGTCTCATCTGTCCATAGGACATTCTCCCAGAAGCTTTGTGGCTTGTCAACATGTTTGGCATATTCCAGTCAAGCTTTTTTATGATTTGTTTTCAACAATGGTGTCCTCCTTGGTCGTCTCCCATGTAGTCCACTTTGGCTCAAACAATGACGGATGGTGCGATCTGACACTGATGTTCCTTGAGCATGGAGTTCACCTTGGATCTCTTTAGAAGTCTTTCTGGGATCTTTTGTTTCCATTCGGATTATCCGTCTCTTTGATTTGTCATCAATTTTCCTCCTGCGGCCACGTCCAGGGAGGTTGGCTACAGTCCCATGGATCTTAAATTTCTGAATAATATGTGCAACTGTAGTCACAGGAACATCTAGCTGCTTGGAGATGGTCTTATAGCCTTTACCTTTATCATGCTTGTCTATAATTTTCTTTCTATTCTGCTGCAACACCACCAGACAACACAGTGACCACCTGAACCCCTATAAATAGGCCCACTGACTGATTACAAGATTGTACACACCTGTGATGCTAATTAGTGCACACACCTTGAATTAACATGTCCATTTGGTCACATTATTTACAGTCTTTTCTCGGGGTACAATTAATTTTGTCCAGGCCTGTTCCATGAGTTTATTTTTTAAAATAATTCTGTTGAAGCATGGTTGAAAAGCAATGTCTGACTTTTATTAGTTAACATTCATAGAATTTTTTATTTATTATTACTTTTGTCAGAATAAAGTTTTTTCTGTGACCATTGTGAGTTTTTCTTTCATTGACCGAAGGGTACCAACATTTTTGTCCACGTCTGTAATTCGTTTGTTTATTCTTTATATCGCTTCCACAGCGTGTTGGGTTTTGTAATGAGCTGTGCCATCAAGGTGCCAGCTTTTCCTTCAGCTTCGCTGCTCTGCATCCTTCTGCAGGCTTGTAGATACCTGGACCAGAATAGTCTTTTTTCCCCAGGTCCTCGATTTGCCTTCCAAAGCTTTGCGCTTCTGTCCCAGGGCATCAGTGATTTTCATTTTTTTCTGATGATCAAGGTACATTCCGTATCTTGATCTAGCAGGTGCAGCAGAGGCCAGTATGTCCTTCGTGATAGGGACAGTGAGGAGCCCCCCACAGTTGCTGACAAAAATCACAGATTTGTCAATGACTGTTTCCTCCACTTCTTTATTAATGGAGAATCCTCTCCACTGTTGCCTGCCCATGGGACAGGATAAGCAGCTTCCTGCAAAAGCTAACTATAGCTTTGCCCAAGAACTCCATGTAGTAATATGTCTAGCCTGGTTTCTGTTGGCCGGTATGAGAGAAAGCTCTCCTTTTCAACAGATAACTTTTCTCCATCTGGTAATGTCCAGTCCACGCACCTAATGAAGTTATTTGTTAGTTGGTTCCGCCTATTTTGTTCTGCGTGACAAAGACATAACGTTACATTATTGTAAAATGAAAATAAAATGTTCTTTGCGTTGTCGGTTAATTTTAAGACCTTTGAAATATGGATTTAAGACAATTTAATGCTAATTAAGGCAGTTGTGCCTCGAGGTGTGGTGTCTGAGAGACGCACTGATATTTAGAGCCATTATGTTATTAAACTTTTGTCTGATGCTAGAAGCTAATCATTGTCACACAAAAATGAAGCATATTGAAAACACTGGTCATTTGGCACATTAGAATTCTGGTCAAATGCAAAAACTATTTTAGAGGCTTAATTAAAAATGAACTAATAATGACCAAAAATTGAGTCAGGCAGATTTGAGGAGACACCTGACAGTAATCAGTAAACATTTTGAAAAATATTTTTTATTAAATAATAGCTAGTCAGTTCATTTGCCACCTTCCAGAGTTTTACTTTAATATATACTAAGAAAGGTCTTGAAAACATGTATAACTTAAAACTTCAGATTAAAAAAAAAAAATTAAAGTAAATTTAGTAAGTCCAAATAAAAACACTTGAAAAATAAAAGCGTTTGCTCTCCGGGAAAAAAATATCAAGATATACATTGTTGGTTGATATTGCCCAGCCCTACTTTCTGCACAATGCAAAGAAAAACTCAACAGGTATCTTGAGGCCACATGTGATGTTTGACAGATGTCTGTGCCAGAGTTTCCGCTAGAAAAAAATGGTGCAGGTCACTGGTTTCGTTTTTCCGGACATTTTTCGTTACCATCAACTACCTCACATCTTAGCCATGGGAACTTGTCACCCACCATTCCGACCGATACGCCTACACTTCGGCTTTTTCTCCGGTGGTGGCGGAGGCTCCGCCACCACCGGAGGCTCCGCGGCGGAGCTGTCTGGCGGAGCCTCCGCCGCGGAGCTGTCTGGCTCTGGACATCTGAGGCTTCAGGCGTTCCTGATTCAGTATCCTCCTTCGCGTCTGGCCTCTGAAAAAAACTTTTAAGGCTAGTCTGCCTGGGCCTGGCCATATTTGAAACGTCTCTCAATAGTTCGTGGTTTAGGTCTATATTATAGCCGTTAGGCGTGCGCTTTATTTGAAATGCAACATGCGATGTTGTTTAAAAACTTTCAAACGGTCGATTCAGATTGTGTTGGGGGGCGGGGCCGGGATTATTAGGCAGTTTTAATCGGACAATTTGACCGGAGAGATTTAATTTTGTCGGACATTTAATTTTTTTCCCGGCCAATGACCGGTAATTACCGGACAACGGAACCCCTGGTCTGTGCCATCTATGTCTCATTAATGTATGTGAAAGTAACATATTGTGGTTTGGTACAGAAGCGTAGTACTGTCAATGTTGTTTTTCTAACTTTTTTGGGGATTGTTTTTCTGACTTAATTATCAGTATAATTAAGTATCACGTTATTTCGTAATATTATCACGTTATTTCATGATCATTTTCACGTTATTTCGTGATACTATCACGTTATTTTATGATAATTAACACGTTATTTCGTGATAACATTTTTTTCAATGCTTTATCGGAAGCAACGTGCTCACGTGCCCTACTACGTTTCCGTAGCAATGCGAGGCAGCAAAGAGGAAGCATGACAAAGCCAGCCTGGATACAGTTGAGATGATGTCATTTATATCCATACGTTTTTTTGTGTCCATCCAGTTGATCAATAAAAAATACTGCTACATCCAACGGATCTGACTGATTCTTCCGCCTATACAATCTCATTCGCTTCAAAAAATGTCTCAAGGTGCTCACACTCATCACAATATTGTCTACAGTGTTCAGTAACATTAATATCTCGCCATGTTTTAGACCAAGGCTGAAGTAAAACTTAAATCAGACGCAACGCCATGCTTCCTCTTTGCTTCCTCGCGTTGCTACGGAAGCTACGTGGTACTTGCTTCGGATAAAGAATTGGGAAAAAAAAAAAATTTATAACGTGATAGTATCACAAAATAACGTGAAAATTATCACAAACAACGTGATAGTATCACGAAACGTGATAGTATCACAAAACAACGTGATAGTATCACAAAATAAGTTGATAGTTTCACCAAACAACGTGATAGTATCACAAAATAACGTGATAGTATCACAAAATAACGTGAAAATTATCACGAAATAACGTGATAGTATCACAAAATAACGTGATAGTATCACGAAATAACGTGATAGTATCACAAATTAACATGATAGTATCACAAATTAACGTGATAGTATCACAAAATAACGTGATAGTATCACAAAATAACGTGAAAATTATCATGAAATAACGTGATAGTATCACGAAATAACGTGAAAATTATCACAAAATAACGTCATAGTATCACGAAATAACGTGATAATTAAGTCAGGAAAAATCCCCCCCCCCCCAAAAAAAAAAAAGAGTCAGAAAAACAACATTAACAGTACTACGCTTCCGTAGTTTGGTGCTTTCTTTACCCAACTCAAACTTTTCTCTACCAAGATTTAAAAACATTTAAACTGGTCCCAGATTTAAGCATGTTTCTTACCTGTCTGTCCTGCGTGGTGGGGGGCCATTGGGTGGTGACCCATGGGAGGATAGCCAGGATGCATTGCGGCGCCAGGTGGGGGTCCTCCATGGTGTGGTTGTGGTCCTCCGTGGTGTGGTGGTGGTCCTCCAGGATGCATGCCTGTTGGAGGGGGCCCAGCATGTGGTCCGGGATGTGGTCCTGGGTGCTGACCTGGATGTTGCCCTGGGTGAGGTCCAGGGTGTTGTCCCGGTGTGGTCCAGGCCCAGGTGGTGGCCCCTGGCCCTGTGCCTGAGCAGCAGCAGCAGCAGCAGCTGCCGCCTGCTGCTCCATCTGCTGCCTGGCCTTCATCTCAGCGTATTTGAGCTGCTCCATGTGGAAGGCCTGTCGTTCCGTCAGCAGCTGCTGCCTTTGCAGCTCCAACTGCAAACAGCCAACACAATCATAATTATACAAGAAACACACTGTGATCATTTAATGCTCAGAGCAAAAGAGTTCAGAGATGAGTAGGGTAGGCTGAATTTAACAAAAAAAAACAACACAAGCTGCTGAAGCTTGTGTTGTTGCTGCACTCTCTATTTTGAATCTGTGTTCTCTGCTGCCCAGTGGTTTACAGCCTGTGGCAGTCAAGCTACTTCCAGTTGCCTGCATCCTTTTGAAAGCTTATATAAACCAGACTCTTTTCATGCACTATTTACAGCTGAAAAACTGGGCTCCCCTCCCGATGCTTATTCTAAGAAACAGAGTTTTACATTCTCAATGCTGTCTCCAGGGATTGTCAATGCCAGGATACACAGAACCACGGGCAGTTTATTTGTACTCTGTGGGCAGGTAACTGTTCACATTGGAAGCATGTTTTTCCATTTTGGCTTTTTGTAATTGTTGTAAAATGGTTCATTACATACTATAGCATCAGAATTGATGCCTGTAAAATCAATGTCTCTCTGTATAAAAGAAATCTATTTTAATCTTATGACTCACAGCCTCTTTTTCTCGGTCCATGATGGTTTCCAGCTCCTCAAAATGCCTTAGCTTGATCTCCAGCTTCTTCATCTGCGTCTCAACCAGCAGAGCAACCAGAGACTTGATCTTTCTTTCCTCAACTGCTGCCAAGTGCTGCAACATTGAAGAAAAAAAACAACATTAAAATACAGAAGTGCGAGTTCTCTTACATATGTGTGGGCTCCTGTGGGCTCCTGAGGCCTCACCTTGGCTTTAGTAGCCGCAGAGGCCAGCGCAGCAGCGGCTGCAGTGGCAATGTTCCCCTCTCCAATATCATGCACCAGCTTCTTTCGCTTCTCCTCTCCCTCCTCCATAGCTACTTTCTCCTCTTTCTCCTTTTCAGTTTCAGAGGAGGATGTCTCCATAGCCTCCTCTTTGTCCTTGTCTGAAAATGAATGGATAAATGAATCAATGTATATTGACACCAGAGGTCGCGCTAGACTTTCTCACTCTCCGTCATTTTGACGGACGGAGTCGTAAAATTTCCGTCCTCGTCTATTATTACCTGTCATTTTTAATTTTCATACTTTAATAATACTTATAATGTTTTTTTGTTTTACTCACGTTTGTTTTACTCAAATTTCAAGACGAGCATAGAGGACAGATTATTTGTTTTATTTAAGTACAACAGATAACTTTACACAAAAAGTGAAAGGACATTTTGTGATTGAACTCTAGAGCACGCAGTATATTATACACTATGATTCCGACAAAAATGAACTGAACTTATTTAAATTGCTGTTGTTGTGCACCCCTGACAATTCCGTTACTTGTGTTAGCTTTTCTACAGATGTCGCAGAACATTTTTCCTCCTTCCCACCTCAGCCACGTAACTTCTGTTCACACTGAACACGATACTCCCTCTTCACCTCATTTTTGCCGCTTGTCCCGCAACACCTGTCGGTGACTGCTCAGTGTTCTCCGTTTGTCCTCCTTCACCCTCCATTGCATTATGTCCTCTTTTTTTCCACCTTTATTTACAGTATCAGAACTTTTTGGCGGTTTGAAAAAACTACTCACTCAGCTGCCGTGACCTTTTTGGAACTGAATGCAGCGTAACAAAGACGACACAATTTAAGATAATTGCTGATTGATATGTAAATTCGCCACCAACTGGTCAGGAGTAGGAATTACAATAGATCACCCTCAAAATAATGCGTCAAAATGACGGTTGGCATTCAGATTTTTCCGTCCCTGCTAAAAAAAAAACGTTAATGACGGAAAATATTTGGTTAATGCGACCTCTGATTGAATATTATCAGCCATTGTTTTGTTAAATGTAAGTGAACAGAGGGTTTTCCAGGTGGGTGCTTTATGCATTGACTGTAGAAGTAGAGTCAATTAGAGAAAGGTGGTTAATTTAGCTTATTACAGCTAAAGTAAACTTGTACCTTCAGATGAAAACTAAACCTGTAACATGGAGTAAATAAAAAGTGAAGACAAAATCAGCTAATTACAAATTATAATTTTAGCCATAATTTAGAAGTCCTCTCCAGAGCATTTTTTCCCACTTTTTAAGTCTTTAAACTGACATTCAGCAAGTGGAATCCCTGATTCCTCACCTGCTGGAGATGCTTTGTCCTCGCCCTCCTCTGGCTCCTCCTCCTCTCGCTCGGACGACTCTGCAGCCTCTCCTGCTTCTTTCTTTACCTTTTCAATGCTCTCAGTTTTCTCGGCCTTCTCGGCAGACTCGCTGGGCTTCTCTGCCTCTTCCTTTGACTCAGCCTGAGGACAGGGACAAATAGTGTGGGTGAGAATGGGCCTTACAACATACTGTATAATCCTTATACACACACACTAGGATTAGAAAAATGCTATGCTGATATGGTTAATGTATTTTAAGTTCTGTGCGACAACAGTCAATGTGTTGAGTGGTTGATGTTTTACCTTATCACCCTGCTGTGAGTCTGTGTCTGTGTCCATTTTCTCTCCTTCTGGTGTTTCTGAAAATTACAATAAAAGTAATACATTTTACTGCAGTCACAGATACAAAATTATGAGATAAAAAGGAACAGTAAATAGATTCCACGGTGAAATACTTCAGAGTACTTTATTCTCCAGAAAGTTTTTTTTCCTTTTCCTCGACTGTATACAGTCATTAAAGAGCCATAGAACGACATACAATATCTTTCAGCAAATCTCTCCTGGGGTCGCCACAGTGGCCATATTTATTATGATATAGGTTTTAGACCAAAAGCCTTTAATATATATTTTTTAGACCTCGTTTTTTAGACCTTAACCGGGCTTGGGACTGGCAAAAAATACACTGGTTTGTGACTCCTTGTGTCTGGAATTTTGGCTAACCATCAGGTAATCAAAATTGTTCTACCACATGCCAGGAGTGTGTGCTCACCACTAGGGCTGCACAATATATCACAAATTTATAGTTATTACAATATCTTTATCACAAAGATTGGCTTGTATTACAACATTTTGCCTCAAAAACTGACATTAAAACCCACATTAAACTGACATTAAATCAAACCATGGTGCGTCTAAATAATAAAAGTCCTGGTTTAGACCTGGTTTATTCCTATATTTAGTTTTTGTTCAGTCTTTAACATTAGTTTAGCTCCCACTTTGAAAAATGTTGAAGGAGCCATATATTTCTTTACTCTGTCAAAGAGCATTCAGATATCACAGCTTGTTTTATTATTGCAATACTGACAATAGTTACTAAATATTGAATGTTCTTGTGCTGCTCTACTCACCACTATACTACTTAGGAGGCGAGCCTTAAGTCAACTGCAAAAAGCAGCGCATGACAGATCCATGCTTTGTTTTATTTATTCATAAAACACGTGCTTTTTTCCTTGTTCGTGTTGATCAGTTTCCGGCCTCTTCTCTAAACCAAAGCATTTCAGAGGTAATATGCCTACTTTCTCTGGTAATTATTAGTGTCTTTATTGTATGCGGAGTCCACACAGTCATTATTAGAGCTGCTCTGGAGCTAACAGCAGCATAACAGTGTGCAGCGCAGGGTTAGAGGAAACATTTTTCTGTTAAATTTGATTTAGCGATATGGCTATTTTTGACATTTTCCAAAATTAGAAACTCAAATTTATTCGATATATTGACCAGCCCTACGGAACAGTCCAGTTGCATCCATTTTGACAATACAAGAGGCCTCTTAAATTATAGATTTCTCACCATTTCCTTAATGGGGCTTTTGCTACGTCGGTCAGTTTTTCAAATGGATCAGGCATTAACTCCTGAGTCACAAGCAACCCTGTCTAATACTGTAGAAGCCAAGTGTCTGAGGAGGAGGGATGCAAAGGTAAAAAGAGAGCTAGGAGAAACCATTGACTAAACAGAGAAAAGGAAAAGATATGCACATTGCAGAATGATGACCCACTTTCCTGAGCCCCTCCTCCCCTTCCCCATCTGTCACTGTTGTTTTAATCCACTGGTTGCCAGAGCAGTACACACACATGCCCTCACACTGAACTTCATTTGGATTTGACAGCCCCCTGCCGTCATATGTCAGCGATGCAAGCCTTTAAGTGTCAAAAAACATTTTAAATAAAAAATGATTATCTCAATATGTGAGGAGTGAAATAAAAAAATTGCTTGATGATTTTAAACCATTTCACCCCTTTCTCAGTCAAAAGGGATATAACTTCAGCATCAACATTTCGTGCCTATTAATCACGATGTTACTTTGAGTGTATGCTGCTCTCTAGTGGTTAGTTACAAAAATACATTTTGAGTGGTCAAAGGAAACTCAAAATGCTAAACTAAAAATACTGGCAGATTGTCCCACACACTACGAGAGAAGGGATTAAGTATGTTTCTTGCATGGCTCTATTTTCTCTGACAGCAGAGTTAAGTTGGTTTCTTAGTGTGGAGATGGAGTTTAAGTGCAATGAAATTAAAACTCATTCTTTGCCGGATTCTAAAGTTTCTGTGAGAATGCTGGCCTTGTGTGAAAAAGAGCCCAATCCACAACAGAATCATTGTGGTTTCAGCAAATCTGCGTTGTTGTATAAATTGGATGCAACTTTACAGATTAATGAGCAGAGGCCTGCAGGACTCACCAGTCTTTTCCTCTGGGTCTGTTCCAGCGATGCCACTCGACTCCAGGCCGAAGGAAGGGTCCACCTTCCCAGTGTTTCTGGCTGCCTCCTGCACTTTCTTCACATGTGCCTCCAGCAGATCAGTGGGCACCTCCTCACGCACGCGAGAAAACTCCTCTAAAGAAAAGAATGATAACATTCAAAACAGTTACATAGATATTTTAAAGTATTTTGGCATGTCCCATGCTCAAGTAAAATAGCCTTAGAGCTAACCTAGAGCCGCCTTTGCTGCAGCGGTGGCCACTCTGGGGTCAACCACAGAGGCCAAGAAGGCCACTGTGCTCATGACAGGGTTTCCAGACTGGCTAAAGGGTATGGGCTGATAGGCCAGGGGTCCCAGCGTAGCTTCTGTGGTCTCCAAGTAGGGGTCCTCAATGGGGAGACGCAGAAAGTGCAGGATACACTCGTCCTGTGTCCTCGAACCGACGTGCTCAGAAACCTTGTTCCAGTCGTCCTTGAACATTTCCAGAGCCTGCCAAGCATGAGCACAGGCATTACACATCGTCTCAACTGAAGCATTATTTTTTTACAACCCGTATGATTAAGACTAAATGTTTCATCTGCTGCTCTGATCTAATCATTGGTAGAGAAAATTGCTCTTGTAGAAAGAGAATATAAGCAAATGTCAACAAATATTTATAGATCTGCTTCACACTGTCACTGCAGTGCTATTATACATTACTTATATTGTCATTTATATTGGTATTGTGATTTTGAGTCTATTTGCCAAAAAAAAAAAAAAACATTCCTCTAATTCTTTTATATGGCTGCTAATTCTTTTATATGGCTGCTAAACTGGCTTGAGGGTGTTCTGAGAATCTGAAGAGCCATTTTTTGAGAAAATGGAAAAGCGCTCTTTGAACAGAGGAGTTGGCCTCAGATTCATGTTGCCTAGTATTTATAACAGTGTTTTGAAACCTTAATCAAAAGAGTTTCACTCTAGAACAACACCACCTGAATGAAGCAGTGTCGCGAACGACTCTCCTGAACCTTAAACGACTCTCACATCAGGAGTCACACTGTCCTTTTATAGCCAACAACTACGAGACCAGAACAGCCTGATCCAATCAGGTTTAGTTTCAGGTCAAACCCCTCCCTCTAGAGATATAAACTCTCTCTCTGATCTCAGAATTGATAAAGTCTCTTGGGATTAGAGACGAAACGTCTTTAACCTTGGCTTGCAGGTTGTTTCTAGATGTAATTGTATTCATACTCCAACTCTATAGGCCATTGACAGGTTAAAACACAAAGCAAGATGAGTTCAAAGTTAGGGTGTACAAAAAAGGTTTTCCAGGATGGCACCAAACACAACTTTGATTCCTTGGGCCAAAGGTAATAAATGCCTGTTTATACTAGGATTCAACTTACTTTTATGTTGTTTTATGATGATGAGAAAACAAGTTTTGTTTGAGATTGCTTTGTTTTTCAAATAATCACTTTACAGGTTTTTCCTTGTTATATTGGCCATGGAAAAGCGTTGGTTTTGCAGATCGTATTCCATTTAATGTTTAATTGTGTAAATAAACACTTGAAATCTTTGAATGAGGAAAATTTGTTGGTATATTTTTGTATTACTTTGTATTGTTGTATTAAATCTGCATGTTGTGCATTACAGTTTCCCGCTATGGTGCGATCTGATCTGTTCAGAGTTATGACAACAAGAGAAATATATCAGGTACAGTCTAATTCACTTTTAAATCTGTGAATGTTTTGTGCTCTCTATATTTTGAGTTGGGGATGACAGTTTGGAATTATTTCTAGTGAAAAGGAAGGGATGCGACTAGTTAATTGGAACATGATTGTTATTAAATATTATTGTCCAGTCCGGCCCTCAAACCCCCCTTGATTATATTATCTGTTGTGCTGTAGAGGCAACTGGCAGACAATAAAAAGGCTCAATCTGAAATCTTTGCACTCAGGAGACTTAAATTTCAGTGACCAGTCTTTACCGGTTTTTTACTGTTCTGTAAGAGACTCACCTCCAGAAGAAGCAGTGTCTCCTGCTCAGTCCAATCTCTGGTCAAAGTGCCTCCTTTGCTCTGTAAATTACAAAAATTAAAAATAAATTACACATAATTAAACATGTGAATGATTGATTTCAGAAACCTAAGGAAATTTGCAGACCTTTGGGTTTTTCTTGGTGTAGAGGTCAGAGCGAAGACTGAAATTCTGCAGGTCAATCTTTTCCTTTCCTTTGTCTGCAAAGTTGGACATGGACTGCACTGGGGCATCTGGAAACACAAAACAGGATCACATTTAGTAACAGTCATCCCTTTGAAAATAACCAATGATTAGTAGTGTTTTCTAAAAACCTGTGGAGGTCGGTGGTTCAGGGGTATGAGTCCAGAGGGTGTGTCGGCCAGCACTGTGAAATGAGGAGTGGGTGGAGGTCCCATGGGGAGTGGGCGACTCTCACTGTCAACCTGGTAGTTCACTAAACCCCACTGCTCCAGAAACGCATGCACCCTATTAACACAAAATGAAAAGCAATGACTTAACCGTCAACTGCTCTGTGAAGTGTTAAGTGCAGACTCTGCCCCTGCTGCTGATCGGCTGCCTCCAGTGAGAGCTGCAGCAGGGAGTTATGAGTGAGAGAAACAGCTTTCCTTGATGCCCATTGAGAGAAACTTCAGCGGTGAAGTGGAAATCCAGAAAACAAGCTCTGTCGCGGTCTAGTTTCTCCTGCTTGTAACACAAGCAGAGGATACAAACAGAGAGAAGAGAGAAGGCTAAAGGAAAGGATTAGCAAAACATTAGCAACTTTTCAAAAGTCACTTTCTTCACAGAAGCCCGCAACTTTTATCTGATACAGCTCCAGATGACAATAGCCTTGTTTATGAGCGGACGTGTATTTCTACAGTAATCCTGTTGCAACGAGCTAAAGTAGATCTATACGCGTTTTAAATATTCTACATGCCCCATTACAGGGTATAAAGGACTTTTTGGTGTGTAGTTCAAGGGAAAAAAACTCCCAAAATAAACAAATAAAAAAAATTTATTAAGCAGCTTAAAAATAGTAGGAATGGTTCACCTCATAATCGCACAGACATCTCCTGTTAGGTTCCTGCAGGAAGTGGAGGTGAGGTACTCCTGGGGTTGAGGCGATAGGTGTCAATCATAAAGTTGCGATAGGCCAGATAGCTGTTTTACAATGAAGACAGAATCCTATTAGTGAGATAACCAACATTTTCAATTATAATGACAATGGGCTGCAAGACATTTCTTCACTTACATCTCAGGGGTTTTGGACTTGTTTTTGCCATTAAAAAACTCAGGCAGGGCTCTTCTCTCAATCTCATGGATGCTAACCGATAAAAAAAAAAATACATTTACAAATATAGAAATAAAACAACCACAAACAACCTTCTTTTCTAGCCTCAGACTTACCAGTTGTAGTCAAACCAAGCGGCGTAGCTGGGGATGATGATGTGGTGTGTTTGTTCGGTCACGTTGTCCTCTCCGGCGTCCATCAGTCTGTTCACCTCAGCCTTTCCCTGCTCTTCATCATCCTGTACACATGTTCGCATGTTCAGTGCATTTTATTACAACAGACAGGGTAGTATAGAGGAAGGTAGCAAAAATTAAAATAAGCAGATTTAAAAGGTAACATGTTTTTGATCTTTTTAGATCTCCCCAATAAATAGAAAATATATTGTTATTGTGATAATAGAGAATAATGATGTAATATACCCATAGAATGTTTATGGGTATATTACCCCCCCCAGAGTTGTCATGTAGTAAAAACTCTAGAGACCGGAGCCATCTTTTGTACCAGACTGTAAACATTTTTACACTTGTAAAGTCGCCATTGGGTTTCTCCTTATATTTCTGCTTTTGGAGCCTGCCCTCTGGTGGACGGCGCTGTATTTTGCTGTAAAATCGCCGTATGGCGGCGCCCTTACACAAGGACCTTTAAAGGGGTTCCATGAGAGAGGCTTGGATATACCTTGTGCTAGGCATGTACATTTTGCTTGCCAACATATTTGGCATTTAAAATATGGTGCTATGAAATATTCCATACAGTTTGGAGAATGAGCAATGCCACAAAACAATGCACGCATGTAATCATGGTCAAACTTAATGATTTGATTTTAAAACACACAAGATGTGTGGTCCATGTGTCCATGTTCCCATCTGCTACTCAATACAAGCTGTGTGCTGACAAGTACTGACTGCATAAAAAAAGTTAGATTTTTTTTTTTTTTAATCTTATAGATCCCTGAAAAATACTGAGACTTGCTCAACTCAAACTGTATAGTTTAAAAAGTGACATTTTATAAGCTATACCACCTGAAAAGACAAGACACCACCTCACTTCCTCCTTCGTGACTGCCATGAGAACGTACAGTTAGTGAAGGGCAGATTAAGTCTGAATCAACTAATTTGCTTTCTAATTCTTTTTAATTTGAAGAGACCTAATCAATGATTCCCTTGAATTGAATTAAAACAATTGAATTTACAAAAATATTGTCTCGTACATGCTTTTCTAAAAAAAAAAAAAAAAAAAAAAAAAAAAAAAAGATGGCAAAACAAAAGAAATATAAAAAACTAATGCTGGCATCCTTTTATGCAATTAATTTCCTAAAGTTTATGTAAGACATTAATTGCATAAAAACAGCACTATATTAGAGTTTTCTCTTACTAAATTAATACAATATGCAGTTTGTCCTTGTAGAATATTTAGACGTGTACTGACAATCCAAAGGACTGCCATCGTGATGTATTTTGTCTCACCTTTCCACCCGACAGCACAGAGTCATCTTCCATGTCATCTAAAGAACGTAAAGTAGCTTTTACTTGTCATGTACAAACATTGTATTTTGTGTGTATGTTTTTTTTTCTTTTAAAACCTACCCAATTCACCTTTCATTGGGGTGTCGTCTTTCTTTGAATTGGCTGTAAAATAAGAATATCCATATTATCTAGAAAGTCAATTTGATAAAGTCATATGCTGAGGAATTTAGTTGTACTTTTACAAGTCAGTAAAAGATATTAACCCTTTAGGCGCCAGGGTTTATTTTAAAAAAATACAGATTTTGAGATCCAAATTTCAAAAGGCTGTGGTTTGAAAATTATAAGAGAGAGAGTCCTACTCTAAACTAGAAAAATGTCAGGTATGAGCCAAAGTATATAAGTAAATAAATTTTAAGCATCTAAAATTATAAAATTTATAATGTATAAAATGATACCTTATATATTGGCGGTTATGTTTTTTACAGTACATACACACTAATGAACATATTAGTTTTTTTCTTTTTCTGAAATACATATTTTTTTAACAGTAATTTGTAAAAGCAACATTACCAAAATAAAGAATAACTACAACTTCTATTATACCATAACTAGTAAAACGTATGCAAATAGTTATGAGAAATATACACATGTACTGTATGTGTGTGGTTGCAGTTGCTTTATCTTTTCTTATCGATCCATGTGGCATTGTTAGTAGTTTTTTAGAGTGTGGGACCTCTGTGGTGTGGGACAGCCATCACTTTTATTACGATCGCTGCTTTGATTAGTGCATTCTCACTGACTATGTTTACCTGCCTCTCCTCCTCGACTGGGTAAAGTATCAGGATGAACAACACGTATTTGTCCCAAACAGCTGTCAATAGAAGCCGTATTATTCCCAACCTCCCTGTCACTACCACGGCGAGTACACGCGCCCCGGCATCTATCACCTGTGCTAAAGGTAAAGCTGCAGATGCTAAAGGTAAAGCTGCAGGTGCTAAAGGTAAAGCTGCAGGTGCTAAAGGTAAAGCTGCAGGTGCTACGCGCTCACGGCTTCCCTTCCCAACCTCCCCTTCACTACCGCGGCCAGAGCAACTAGTTTTCCTCCCGTTTTTCACTGATGTTTGGCAAAATGTGGTAAAAACAGCGTGTGCTTTATGAGAGACACTGAGAAAGGCACGAGCAGCGACGCCGCTGTCCAAGTTACACACGCACTCACTCTCGCTCATTCTCACTTTCACTCGGCTGAAAAGACTCTAAAGGTAGATGTTCTCCCTCAGAATCAGAGTCAGCCATTACTAATACCAAAACTTCATCACAGGTGTATTTTTTATTTGTTATTTTCATGTTTATCAGCTTGCGTGTAGAGAATGAGGCGGTCCTGACACTCCCGGTCCTGACACTCCCACTGAGACGCGTCTTTGAGGTCTTCTTCTACAAAATTTTTTTTAATGGCAACACATGGTAATAGTGGACTAGAAACAAAGTACAAGGTGTCTGACATCTGGTGGAAGGGAGTGGAAGCATAATTTAGCACATAAACCGGAAGTAGCGGCTGTTTTTTCCTGTTAAGTTGCTTGTCGCAATTTTGCAAGTTTGGCGCTTAAAGGGCTAAATACAGACTATGAGCGAAATTTGGGGTTGGGGATAAATACTTTGTCAAAAAGCTTCATAGTGTAGTTCTGAAGCGATACCATTTTTGGACATGCTGCCCTCTTCCAGGCTAGCACCAGCGGAGGAGTCGTCCATATCCTTGCTCAGGTCCTCTTCGGTGTCGTCCTCTTCTCCACGCTGTCCTCTGCGCTTCCAGTGAGATCCTGGATTCCTAAAACACAGAGAGTGAGTACATCTGTCACTTCACAGGCAGAAAAATACATACTTTTCACACACTGCCAGCACATTTGTTTTATCTCCCCAAGGTTTTAGTGCATTCTTTTTTTTTTTACTTTCATTGGACAAAATCTGTTAAGTTGAGGGTTTCTATTCAATACATGTTGAGGGCAAATATTACAAACATCTGGAAGGATTTCAGATACTCTTGTGTAGTGTTTTCTCGCACAGGCAAGTGTAAACATGGTTTTGGCAAATGGAAATCGACTGACTATGTGCGTGCTGTCAGTCCATGTCGAGAACATTAGCAGGTGGCTCAATATTGAACTGCTCAAATGTAAACAAGCATTTGGCCTAGACCAGCTTAAGGTTACAAGCTACAAGTCACTGGATGTTTAAATGACAACTTTGTTTGGGGTCCTGTACTTTGAATTTGGATAAGCGATTACCGTAAAGCAGGTTAGCGACATATTGGGTTAACCCTTGGGTTACTCGGTGTAGTCGGGACTAAACGACCAATCACACCGACATGTGACAGCAACAGCAACAATTCAAAACAAACAACATGGCACATATGCACCAGCTAGAGAGGACAACTGGACAGTAGTGTGGAGTCTACGTTTTAAATTAAAATCATTATCAGAGTCTATTAATCAGTAGATGTCAACATAATGTGGACAGTAAAACCAAGTTTTACACAGAGATCCAGCTTCGTAGTACAAGGCCCTGGTCTTGGAAGAGCAGACCAAACAGGTTTTGGACCCATCGTTTTTCATCAAACTGTTAAAGTCAGCACACTTGAATAGAACTCCAACAGTAGAACATGGACTCATTAAACACTCATGTGACTGTGATGTGACGATGTTCTTGCTGCATTCAAGCATCTAATTAGGTGATTTTGGTATAATTTTTTAAAGTCTGCTGCTTTTGTTGCTGCGTGGGCATGCATTTTTGATTGTCTCACTTATGAAAGGCTGAATTAAAATTTAGTTTTTAGCTAGAATGGAAGTTTACCAAATTGAAATCAAGACAGGAAACTAACTATAGAAACTTCAGAAATGATGTGTATGAATTTATGTTAAGAGTCTCTTATGTAAAAACTGAATTAAATCAACAAATTTAGGCTGAGAAAAAGTGAATAGGGAGTGAATAATATATTGTTTGAAGTGTGCATGGTCCTTACCCCTTCTTCCCTCCCTTCTTGCGGGACTCAACTGGAGTGCTGGGTGGCGAGGGCGAGCGCCTCCTCTTCTTACCGGCGGAGTTGGCCTTGCGCTCCTTGCGATCGGGCGTACGGGAAGACTGATCAGACAAACCCCGCGCAGAGCAGGTAGCGAGGGATGGAGGATGAGAGAAAGAGCCGCAGAATGAGAGGATGGAACGGTTGCACACACAAGGAAGGGGGAAGAGTCGAGGGGGGAAAGGAGCGGGAGGCGGGGGTGAGATGCTGGGGTGAAGGGGGTGGCGACCAGGGTTCCTGCAAACTTACCGACACTTACTGCGAGAGCTACTTCAAGGATCGTCTGGTTGGACCTTACTATACTACTTTCATTCTTTATTTAAAAACCCCCGTCTTCAGTTGTTCCTTAAAGATGGATTGTGTAACATTTTGTAGTATACTATTGTAATATATAAATTTAGATTTATTTTGGTTGAATAAAATAAACGGCAAGAAAGGTGCTGTTGTTTTTCTGAACTATACCAGCAGCCACTAAAAACTACAATCTGCACCTTTAACAGTTTCAAAGCTCAATTTTGTTCTTAGGCCCAGTTTAGAAAGTTCTTAGGTCTCTGCAGTTGCTCTCTCTGGAGTCCCATTGCTACAAACAGAGAAAAATTAAACCTATCCAATTCAAAAAAAAAAATTCTCATCATTGGACACCGTATTAGTTTACAACAGGATCATGTCTCTTTAACCCATCTACTAAAAGGTCTTCATCTCAAAACTAACATCATGCTTTAGGAGCTCCTAACTTAAAAAGGGGATAGGGACAGGGCCTGGGCTTTTTTATAATGGATGAGATCTGGATTTCATTGCTCAAACTGATCAACAAATGGCAAGAATTTTCAAAATAAAAAAGGTTCTAAAAACTGAATAGAATTGACAGCCAAGGATATCGCTAAACAGGGATTATGCAAAAAATTTATACATTGCAAGAATTAATTTCTTTGAGAAAAAAAAAGCTCTTCTCAACTGTCCATCAAAAAAGTTGCAGTTCTAGTCCATTCACAAACATTATTCATGACACAATCATGTATTAGAGTCTGCATTTTAGGTTATTTTTCCAGTCTAGTCTTAAATGCCTAACCCCACATTAATAAGCTCCATTTATGATTCTATCCTAAAGAGCGAGGGTGAAACAACAGAACCTTTACATGTAGAAACCAGCGCAACATCATAAATTAATTTATATTAAAAAAAAAAGTCTTCCAATGTATATGGGATATTAACAGTAACCCTGAAAACATTAAAAGAATAGAAGCATGAGGAAAGGTTAGGAAAAGATGGGTAACGGACAGTGGCCAGATACAGTACGACATGCAGACACTTCATGCACAAACACTCACAAGTGAATGTACAACCGAACACTAGAATGATTCATTTTCTGAACTGTTGGTATACTGTAGTATGTAGCATGTGAACTGTGAAAACTGTTCTGGGACTAAAGATAACACTCGGCGCTCCTACCTCCTCCTCTTTTGGAAAGATTCTCGGGCGGAAACTGACTGGCTTCTTGTTGTCGTCCACTTCATAGTCTTCTTCATTCATCCATTCATTGAAGGCATCTGTGTCCAGGACCCACTTGGCGTGGACCTGGGACGAGACAAGGGGGTTAATTCTTTTAATGCACCGTGTGTGTACACACTTCTCATGATAACCCATCATGCAGTGTAAAGTGTGTGTACTGCTCACCTTCCATGGTCTGTCAGTGCTGGGGGGCTCCTCCACATCACCATCCACCTCATTGGCTGACATCCAGGTATCATAACTAAAAGAAAAACATTATGTATGAGCACCATGATTAAAAACTAGTGCTGGGCAACGATTAAAGCGTTTAATCGCACAATGTTCTGTGATTAATCGCGATTAATCACATTATACACTAAATTTAATAATGAATTACAAAATTAGTGTACTGCATACTTTTATTTTGAAAGAACTGCTATATGAACAAAAGTGCACATTTGGTTTGCACTTTAAACAACACTTTAAACAAATAAGGTGCTTTTTACAGCAGTTAAAGGTTAGTAGCAGTTAAAATATTTCTTGTAAATCTCAACTTAAACATTAATGTAATCAAATTAAACCAAAAATATTTGCCACTGACAGGGCATTAATATTTTGTCTAGTTTGTTGTAGAAAAACAAGTTATGTCCAGAGCTTCAATCATAACATTATAACAATATAAACAATATAAATGTCTCTCTTGTGTTTTCATTATAGTCAGAGCAGTTCCCGCGCGTTTCACACACCCTCTCCGACCACGTTGAGTTGAGTTGTGCGCTTTTCACTTGTAAAACTCAAGGGTGTATGGGTAATACACCCTGCTCTCGGCGGGATGAATTAGGAAGCGTGCATTGTGAAGGGCGCTCTGGAAAGCGGCAGAGCAGGCAAAGGATTAAAACCTCTATTAAAACAGATGTCCAAATGAGCGTACCAGTACGCTAAAAGCATGTTCAGGGCGCACAGAGAAGTGGCGGTACTGAGTACAGGTGCGTACCGGCCCACTTAAAGCACTGGATGAGGGCGGCTCATACGTGCAGTCATTCGTTGCGATCCTAAGAATGTTCTTCAGACCGACATCTTTCACTATAATAATCGCCGACGTTAATGCGCGATAATTGTCGGCGTTAATTCATTAATGTGTTAACGCAAAAATAACGCGTTAACTTGCCCAGCACTATTAAAAACACATTTCTGAACAAAACTAGAATATCCTTTTAAAGAAATTTCCAGAGCTGCTCTGGTATATTGGAATTGGTGTAGAGGAATATGTCATGGGTGGAAGACGTGGACTTGCTTTCCAGTTTTGAAATGAATCTATGAGATATGTTATGTATGATATACATATACTTATGTTGCGGTGGTGCCTGGGGTTTGGTTTTGGTTTACTCAACAGTAACATTGTTTGTCCTTTATGCTACACTAAAATTGTTACATTTTAACTAAAAAACTATATCCAAAAATAATTTGGACACCACCAGGGATCTATTAAGTTTCATCTATTCTACTGATGCTTGCTAAGGATACTAGAACATAGAGGCTGCAAGTGCAGCAAAAGTGATATCTTTTCTTTAACATGAGTTCTCAGCATCAAGTGTTGCAGCTAACATCAACATTATATCTTATAAATATATAAAGTTGCACACCCAGGGAGGGGAGGGACGAGGGTTTCTGCAAACTTAACACTATTGTTTGGAATAACCAACAGAGGATCGAACTTAGAGGTTGGGAGTGCAGCAAAGTTGAAATCTTTCCTATAACATGAGTTCTTGGCACCTAGCGTCACAGCCAACACAGGTATGATCCAAGTGTGTCTCACCTACATGCACTTTCATGTCTTGGTAAAACAACCAACAACCAGTATGAACATTTTTGGTGCACACTTCTGTGTGCGGCCCATGGGACCAAACAAATGTGGTCACCCGAGATCCTCTATAGTGCATGTGTGATAAGGCTTTATTCATCCTCTCTCACCTGTCAGGGTAGAGCCCCCAGTGCACCAGCATCTGCTTGTCTTTCCTCACAACCGGACGGAGCCACTCCTCTGCAAGAAACAGACAACTACTGCTGACACCCACAATACAAGAGCCTACGACCTAAAGATAACCTGACAGTTAATACAATTTCATCACTTTCTGGCTATACTATTCTGATGCAACATACCTTCTTCTTGTTGGGCTGGAGAGGGTAAATTAGATGTGTGGACTTAGACTTGTCATCGGTGATGGAGCCCTGAGGACAACAGTTGGAAAAGTAAAAAAAAAATGTATAAAAACTAGCAAGCCCATAGCTACATCTTGAATCTTAAACCTTTTCTTTTCGGTCAAATTTTAGATTTTCTTACCTGGTGCCTCTTGATGATGTCTTTGAGCTTACTGGCCTGTTTTGCTCTATCTCAGGCGACACAAAGACTATAGGTCGAGTCAAACAGTTGTTCTAGAAACAAAATATTATGTTAAAACTAGGGATGCAACAAATCTCAATACAGTATTGAACAGTTCGGTACACCCTTCATGGTTCAATACAAGTTTCGGTTCGTTGGGTAAAATTAATAGTCGGCGACTTTTTATGCAGCTTATTTCTCTTCAGGTGTGTGTACCTTTAAATCATTTGGGATCCAATCTGTGAGTGAACAACCATTTCACAACTCTCCATGGGCTGATGACGACAAACAATATGTACGCCGGTATTTCCACCAGCGCTTTATGGTTTAGCGGCTGCCTTGGCAAAACCTGCCCATCGCTTAGACTAGCGAAGACCTACTTGATTAAACTAATATCTAGCAGCTCAGCGGCATCTTGGGCTCCAAATGAACCTGACCAACTCAGGCCTGCTGCATTACGGGGCTCCGCAGTGAAAATTAAACTAACTTGCACTGTAATGTCCTGCAGTCTGGCCCGTTTCAGAGCGAGAGCTGCCTCTTAGGCTGTATTCGCAGAAACTTGATCTTAAAAATACTAAAAAATTAAATAAAATAAAAAATAAATCCTTTTAGCAAACTGGCTAAATTTCTAATGTAGCCCTGGTCCCTGCTGCTCTAAACCATCTGTGCCTGAGACATTATTTCATAACGAGTCTGACTGTACATCAGCTGAGACATAATTTAAGTTTGATAAAACATGTGTCTGTTATAAATCTAGTCCTTTGTGAATTATATCAAGTCTTCATAAATGTTGTGCCTCGATGTTATTGTTTTTTTTAAGCTATAACAAAATAGTTATTATATACAGTATATGATAATATAAATAATAATTGGACACCCTACTGCAGGAAAAATTTTAAATCTTATGTTTTTATAGAAAAAACTTAATACACAAGAATTGCTGAATATTGTATAGGCTACTTTAAAGTACTACTGCACACAGCCTTTGATTCTTGTTTACAGGCATCAATTTACTTCAAATGTTAAATGCACATTGCTCAAAGTTTTTCTATAAGCACTTTTTGTGTTATATGCTTTATTAATAAAATGAAGACCATTTTAAAAAGTTTATTTTAAGTCCACCCACAATTACTACACCTAGGTTAATTAATATCAAATGAAATAGTTTAATAAGGACATCATAAATTCTATTGAACCAAACCAAAAAACGTGAACAAAAAAAACGAGGTACGTATTGAAACGTAGACTGGCTGTATTGTTGCATACCCAGTTAAAACACGCTTGTCAGAATTAAGGCGACACAAAACGATAAACAGATTAAACATGGACCATACCTGGACCAAGTTCTTCTCAACATTCAAAAACATTTCCACATTACGATCCATTCGAGAAGGATTCTGGAGGTCAAATCGACGCCTAGGAAAAGATGGACACAAAAAGAGTTAAAGGTTCAACTTCACTTTAGACATTTCTCAGCAAAGAAACAAGGAGCCTCCAAATTCTCATAAAAAGTAGCAGAAAGCAATCCAGATTACGTTTTTACAGAAAAGAGCTCAATACTTTTTAGTTTTTTGTTGCTTGGATATTTAGTTTATAAACCTGAGATCATGAAAAGTGACTGATTGTATGTATATAAATATGTGTACAGATGTATGCACAGTGAGAGTCAAATGTAGACTAAAATAAATTAAAAGGAAAAACAGTGTAGGAGCAAATAAGCAACTGCTTCCTCCTACTCCTTTTCGAAAACACCAAAGTTTGCTGTTAACTACTGAATAACAATTGTTAGAAGGTAATATGTTTATATTTTTCTGTTTTAATCATACCATGTTCAAAATAAGGATTTCATACATTCATACTAGGCTGTAACAGTCTACAGCACAGTTATTACAATTGGTAGTAAATATAGAGAGACTAAGTCCGATCCCTTTCAACAACAGCATGTGTCAATAAGTTTCAATAAATTCAATTTTCAACAAAAGGTTTTAAAATTGAACACAATGGAGAGGAAATCTACTCTATTCCAAGTCAGGCTGGTTGATAATAATAATAATAGAATTTGCTTTACCAAAGTTTTTAGTTTTGATTACAGAAATATTGTCTGTTGCTGCATTAAAACAGAAAATTGCTCCCCAATGACCTTCATTGCAAATGTTTTTGATATGCCTGCATATCTTAATATATTCAAAATAGTTATCGCGTGTTTTCCCAGTATAAAGCAGCCCTAGTTTCTGACTTGGGATAAACTCATAGGATTCCCCAAAAAATTGATTTCTATTCAGGTTTTTATTTAGACACATTGAAACATCACAAGATTTGTATTGTATCATTCTCCTTCTGTTCCATTGACAATCATGCTCCATCACAACTTTATGTGAATGCGGCATAAGCCATTCCCATTCCCACTGCTCCACTTACCACCCCTGTTCACTTTTGAACTTGTAGACGGAGCCCAGAATGTGACAAAGAGCACCCCCGGCCTTAAAATCCAGGAAACACTTTGCCTAAAGAAAACAAACATAATTTGATGCATCAATTTGTGAGATGCATTAAGAAATTTCAGTTGCATGTTTTATTGGACTTACAGGTAGCTTTGTGAGAGCAGGATTGTTTACTCTGCGTCCGAATGCATCCTCCTGGAACTGCAGCAACTGGACCACCAAAGCCGCCAGGGATTTACTGGAGGGGGAGTCATTCTGGACATACTGGAAGAGCAAAACAACATACATTTAATAACGTCATCAAAAAGTCATATCGAATCATCTTTGAACCAAAACATCCACAGCGATAGTAAATGTGTCAGGGTCAGTGTAGTCTGGTAATCTCACTTCATTTTAACTTTGTTAAAAAAATGAGGTTGCAGCTGCTTTGGGAAAATGGAACAAATCAAACGCCAACTATAAATAGTACAATAAAGGCCAAAGCAATGCCAGCTAGACCCACGTCGAGCTTAAAATGTGTCACTCCAGGTTTAAAGCTGATCTAAACATTGCAGTTTTAAACATGTCTTTATCCAGAAATGTAGCAATTTTTTTCTTATTATGTTAAAAGAAATGTGTCAAAGACAATTTCAATAATTCCCTTTTAAAAATATAATGGATTCAAAATACTCCATGAAACTGATCTTAGAAAACTTGAGCACCTCAAATTCTTGTTCTTTAGCTGATAATACTCAAACATGTTGTTTGTTAACATGGCTGTACTATTTATTAATCATTTATTTGAGCTAAATATGCATTAGTACTCATTGTGTATACCAGAGCAGCTGAGGGGGTTTGTCCAGGGCCCCATCAATTCTGTCAGCGGGTCTGGTGTATACAATATTGTTACCAAAGTTGTGTCAGTGGGTTAGGAACATAAACATAAACAGTCCGGCTCCACTCTTTGTTTGGCAGCGGAAGAGAGCAGCCTGCTCAAGGTCTAGTCTGCTGCTGTGTTGTCAAAACTGTCAACATTATCCACTGCCCTTGTTGTGTTTTGTAGTCGTTGGTGCACGTGTAAAATTTAAATCTTGGGCACAATGAATAAGTAACAGCCTATAAGTACCCTTTTCTGAGATATGTATCCGTTTGACTGCATGTTGCCCGTCACAGACTTTGGTTAGCTTGTCAGCTTTTCCGTGGCTAATAATATGCTCCATGAACAGCTTCAAGTAGCTAACGGTCTACCGAGGGGCTCCAGGCTTAGTTAAAAGCATTAACAACAACATATTTAATTGATTCTTTTGCAAACATGACCCTTGGCGTTATTTTTGTAATGCTGCCGTATAGACAGCTAACTGGCTAACAAGATGCTAGCTGCAGTGATACTTCCCAGATGCACGTGAGCGCATGTATTTGTACACAGATCTTCGTGAATGAAATGTTGATGTCAGTAAATTATATAACTGATATTTAGAAGACGGGTTATCACGTCAGATGTTGTTAAATTAAGGCATATTGCTAGGATAGCGGCACTCCATTGTGCCAGTCGGACGCGGGCCTTCATACGAATCAATGGAGTGGCGCTTGCTAACCTTCTTGTAGTGCTTTCCGATCCAGAGCCGAACAGTTTCCAGCTGGGATACGGTTTCTGAACTTTCCCAAAATTTCGACGAAGGGCCACCGTCCTTTTTCCGCCCAACAGCCGTTCCACCACTGACCGGGCCGGTGGCGGGTCCGCCTGAAGCCGCTCCGCTCGCCGCTGTGGTCGCTGTCGCCATTGTGTTTTGTTCGCTGCGTTGTCTTTCTCCCCACGGCTCCGCTCGCACTGCAAGTTTTCGAATGATTTTGCGCAGCCGCAAAGAGAAAAGGACATTTAAGTCTCGCGAGATTAAATGATGTGGGGGAAATGTTTGGCTTTGATACATTAACGCTTTAAAGTTAGGCTCATGGTAGTCCTCAATATATCTTTTTTCGAATCAACTTTGGGAAGTAACTAGATACTTTAAACTTTATTGAAGAAAATGTACATTCCCTTACGTATTCCAGTTTCTGCATGATTGCTCACAAAGATTTGTTCACCTGTTTCTGAACTTTGTTCATAACTTTGGGGTTGCTTTATGTAAATCTCAAAGTTAATGGGTGCGTGCAGGTAGGGATCGCATCTCCTCGTCCATGGAATTTTTCTCTCTCTCGTTGTTGTAAGTTGCCCGTGTTTTACACACCCTCCAAGGAAAGACCCGGCCACCAGCCGCTTGCTTGCTAACCCCAATCCCAGGCCTGGCTTCAGGGTGATTTGATATTCTCCACAAAGGGGTTTGAACCCGCTCTTTGTCTGGCCTGTCACCTAGGACCTGTTTGCCTTGAGAGACCCTGTCCAGGGGCCTTATAGCCCTCGACAACATATCTCCTAGGATCATTCAGGCACACAAACCCCTCTACCACAATAAGGTTGCGGTTCAAGTAGGAGTAGTCCACACAAGTTTGTAATTTGTCTATTGTGTTATCAGTCTCAAAATCTTGTAGATATGCTGGTTTCTACTTTATTCTCAGTGGGTTCCTCCTAGTGTCAGTATTTCTTTCTGGTTGCTTTCTGAAATTTCTTTAGGCTCACCTGTGTTTTCATCTTCCTCATCACAAACTTTACTGTCATTTCTGATGTCATATCACATCAGTGGCTTAAAAGTTTGTGTTTCTCTCTCTCTTCTTGTCCTGGTTGTGAATTTGACCAACCTGTTCTTTTAGATTGTCTCTGTTTTAGAGTAGTATACCAGTTAGGCTGGGCTGTTTTTATCGTAAAATGCCTTGGTCCCATCTAGAATCTAAATTGCCTTTTTTATGATTGTAGCTGAAACATGTCGATCCAAATCTTTGCATTTGAGACACATTTGATCGTTTTCCTGAGTAATTTGTATGCTGTTTTCTTTGTTCTCTGCATGGTTTTACAGAGGTGGCGTCTAGGTTATGGTTATTATTTTTGCTACTTATATTGTTTTGGTGCATATTAAAATTCCTTCAGGTTATTAATTTACATCATTTACATTAATAAACATCATTATTTCTCAGACTACGCTGTGGTTGTTTCACTTCAATATTTTGATCCCTGTCTGTCTACAAACTCACGCTAAAATCAGATTTAAACTTATATGAGGCTTCTTTATTAATTATTTTTATTTTGTCTTTTGACAGGTGCCCTGTAACTTTACCTTAAGCCTAATCCTGTTATCTATTCTTATACAGTGGGGATCGAAAGTTTGGGCACCCCAGGTAAAAACTTTTATTAATGTGCATAAAGACGCCAAGAAAAGATGGAAAAATCTCCAAAAGGCATCAAATGACAGATTAGACATCCTTATAATAAGTCAAAAAAAGTTAGATTTCATTTCCATCATTTACACTTTCAAAATAACAGAAAACAAAAAAAATGGTGTCTGCGAAGGTTTGGGAGAAATTGGTAGAAAAGGGGGGCACTGTCACCTCACAGAAAACCTGGTTAGGGCTTTGCTAACTTAAATATTGAATAGTTTTTCTTAACTACTCTTAAATAATATTATTTTTAAAGTAATTAAACTTTTTAAATACACACTACTTTTTTTTCCCAGATTAATCTTTTACAAGCTCTCTTATAACTATTGCAGTTATAGGCTATTTATTGATTAATTTGAACCATTTGTAACTATAAGGAAGTAGCGTACCACTTATTTAGGGCTTCACAGAAAATTCTTGAAATATGAAACAGTTCTTGTGTTTTATATAAGACTATATAGTCTGTATTAGGGGTTTTGGCAAGCACCTGGCGATACAATACGTATCAAGAGACACATGCCACAATACAATATATCCCGATACTGTATTGTAAGACAATGTATTGCGTTTATTAAAATAGTGAGCACTGGGGGGGGGGAGCGGACTGGAAACATTCTGCATCAGTTCCTCAAACTCACTCCAGTTTCTCCTCTTGTACTTGTGGAGCATAACTACCAACAACCTTCAACATCACACCTACTTCGGTACCAAAAATGTTTATATTACGGTACCGAGCAACACACAGACAAGTTAGATACAATGGCCCCAATAATACTGACAGGTTTATTATATTGTAAGAATGTTGGTAATATTCAACCTTTATTTCAGACACAAAGTTGGTCCATAGCAAACAACATAAAGTAAAAAAAAAAACTGTGTTGCCCACTATAAGTAATAAATCTAAATATTGTCTAAGCAGTGCCACACAATATATAGATTAAAATCAGTCTATTGTGATTATATGATCATTGTATTGAAATGTAAAACTTTTACCCTTATGACAGCAATAATACAATTTAAATCTGCATGTGGGAGTAAAGCATCATAAACCTTTCTCTCATTTTGGGCTGTCACAAAATAGTGGGATGTTCAGGACAAATAAACATATTTCAAGTCAATATTATAGAAGTGTCACTAGTCTAATCACAGTAATGTCCTGGCTTTACATCAACTACTTGCATTTTAGAAAATTATAATTATCAGTTGAAATTATGCCAAAAAATCTTTATCTTTATCTTTTATGAGAGTGCACTTCCCCAGATCTAATATAAATCTAGAAATATTCCTTAAAATAGTAATAGCCTTAGGTAATAGCCTTAAGGTCTGTTAACATAGCTCTTAAGATAAGCTGTTAATAAAGAGGCAAAAATATACAATTTGAATTTTGGCCTGTTAAATACTACAGCAAAAATCTCAAAAGTCGTAGTGTTTTTTGTGCAAAACTTACAAAAAATACAGAGCTAACAACTAGCACTCAGTGCTAGCAGACGTTAGCATCCTCAGCAGACGACTGCTACAAGGGCACCCACAGGCCAATCAATGTTGCCCCTCTCTTAATTATGCATAATTTTAAAGTTAAGCTGAGGGCAAACCAGACATTTTTTTAAAATTCACTCCCCCCAAAGTTGTCACGTAACAATAACTTAGCTTTAGAAACCAGAGCCGTCTTTTGCACCGAAGCTGTAAACCGTTTTAACAGGAGTTGGATGTGCTTCTCTCATCCTTCCCTGAGGATGGTACTCCTCTGGTGGTATTAGGAGACTTCAACATCCACCTTTGAAAGCCACAGGCTGCTAACTTCAATAACCATTTGACCTCAAGCGGGTCTCCACATCGGCAACCCACAAGTCTGGAAACTAACGAGATCTTATCTACATAAGATACTGCTCCACTCGGCACACTCAGGTCACGCCATTGCACACTTCTGATCATTTCTTCGTAACTCTCGACCTTGACCTAACTTCTCCAGACACTGCAATTGTTTTACCGCTGGTCACTTTCTGACGCAACCTGCGCACACTCAGTCCCTCCCGTTTTCCTCTGCTGTCTCTTCTGCACTCCCCTCTTCTGAGGAGCTCTCTTTTTTAAACACGAACAACGCCACCGACACTCTGTGCTCCACGCTTACATCCTGCTTGGACAACTTATGCCTTCTTACATCTAGACCAGCCCGTACATCCTCGTCTGCCCCCTGGTTTTCCGATGTTCTACGCGAGCACCGCGCCAGCCTCCGGTCAGCTGAGAGAAAATGGCGCAAGTCAAAAGATCCTACTAACCTCTGTATCTACCAGTCTCTCCTCTCTATTTTCTCCGCTGATGTCACCTCTGCAAAAACTGACTACTACCATTCTAGGTTAATCAACTCACCTGACGCACGCACTCTCTTTAAAACTTTTTCTTCCCTCCTTTGTCCGCCTGCTCCCCCACCTTCATCGGCTGTAACAGCTGATTTTGGTCTTTCTTTGCAAAGAAAATGACCGCCATCAGCAGTCAGTTTTCTGCGCCACCACCTGTTGAACTCGTCCACACCCCTGATATGTGTTTGCTCCCTTCTTTTTCTCCTCTAACTGAAGCAGACATTTCCAAGTTCCTTACTTCTAACCACCCTACCACCTGCCCACTGGATCCCATCCCCACACATCTCCTTCAGACCATCTCTCCATCTGTTGTGCCTGCTCTCACCCACATCATCAACTCATCTCTCTCCACTGGGTCATTCCCCAAAGCTTTCAAAGAGGCCCGCATCACACCACTACTGAAGAAACCCACTCTTAACCCTACACTGCTAGAAAACTACAGACCGGTTTCCCTCCTTCCCTTCATTGCCAAAGCTCTGGAGCGAGTTGTGTTTACTCAGCTCTCATCCTTTCTCACACAGAACAACCTCCTGGACCAGAACCAGTCTGGGTTTAAGAGCGGACATTCCAACGAAACTGCCCTGCTCTCAGTCATCGAAGCCCTGAGACTGGCAAAGGCAACCTCCAAGTCATCTGTACTCATCTTACTGGATCTGTCTGCTGCTTTTGACACTGTTAATCATCACATCCTCCTGTCCTCTCTCAATGCGATGGGTGTCTCTGGAATGGCGTTGCAATGGTTCAAGTCTTACCTCTCAGATAGGTCATTCAGAGTATCCTGGAGAAACGAGGTCTCTGAGTCCCAACATTTCAATACAGGAGTGCCGCAGGGCTCAGGGCTTTTCCTTAATCTTTTCCATAAACATGACATCCCTTGCCTCTGTCATTCAGAAGCATGGCTTTTCCTATCACTGCTATGCGGATGACACTCAACTCCATTTGTCATTTTAACCTGACGATCCAACGGTCTGAGTGACATCTCATTTCGGATGAAGGACCACTTGTGATTCTGGCCAACCCAAAGACCCACCATAGCATTCAACTAGGCTCATCAACCATTACACCGTCCAGCACTGCCAGAAATCTGGGAGTGATAAATGATGATCAACTAAACCTCACAAGTCATGTCGCCAGCACCACCCGGTCCTGTAGATTCATCCTCTACAACATTAGAAAAATTAGACCTTTCCTATCAGAGCACTCTACGCAAATTCTAGTCCAGGCTCTTGTCTTAAAACTGGATTATTACAATGCTCTACTGGCTGGACTCCCCGCCTGCACAACCAAACCTCTGCAGCTGATCCAGAATGCAGCGACAAGAGTGGTCTTTAATGAACCGAAGAGAGCACATGTAACTCCTCTATTCATTAGGTTACACTGGCTCCCGGTTGACGCCCGCATCAAGTTCAAAGCTATGCTCTTGGCCTACAAGACCACCTCTGGTTCTGCACCCTCATATCTTCACTCACTAATACAGACCTACGTTCCTACCAGATCCCTGCGCTCTGCAAATGAACAACGTCTGGTGGTACCGTCCCAGAAGGAAAAAAATCACTCTCACGTACCTTCTCAGTTCCACATTGGTGATCTACCTGCTGCTACAAGATCAATGATCAGATTCTGTAGCCATCTTTAATAAAACGCCTGAAAACACATCTCTTCTATCAACATCTGACTGACAAACACTGAATTCTACTTCCTTTCTGTTGATTTCTTCTCTATTTAAAAATAAAAAATAAAAAATATTTTTTATCCTTAGCTTTCTATACTGTGCTGGGTTCTAACTGACTAGTTTCTAGTGCACTTATTATTTTTGTTACCTTGTGCTGTTAAAATTGCTTTCATTGTTTTCCTCACTTTTAAGTCGCTTTGAATAAAAGCTAAATGACTAAATGTAAAAGGAATAAATAGAATATATAGCTAAAACCTGTGACAGTGTAATAACAATAGTATAACAACAACTTATAATGGATACTTGTTACATTTATTTTACTCTGTGTATCGTGTTTGTACATGTTGAAAGCAGACATAGCATTTATTGTATATTATGTTGTTTGTTTTAGTTTCACTTTTTCTTGCAACATCAATAAACTTGTGGACAATGAGGCAATTGTCAGCAAGGACAGTACAAAAGTATATTAATAGCCGCTGTTTTTTGGGAAATATGTTATTTGTCATCTTGTACATGTTCCTTAAGTTCACAGGTGAAATTAAAACCTCTAAAATGACCAAATACAGACTATGCTTCTACCTCTGGCATACGCAACCTGACTTTTCAATTTAAGAAAACATTCTGGCCGGCTTTGCCATGTCCAGTGTTTTATTAAACGATGAGCCATCTGCCACGCGCTTTACGTTCCATGTCATAAAAATCTAGCCCTATAGTCTGGGGAAAAAATGGTAGCAGATACTGAGGGTCAAGTGTCTGCTGACAATGAGGTTCACACTCAACAGTTGCATCAGTGACACAAGTAAGACTTTTACCCAAAACATCCTTCCAATTATTGAAAATGTTGCCACTAAAGTGTCTGTAGATTCTGGTTCAGACATCACTGATTAGTGAAGCGTTTAGGTACTCGTCGCTGGTCAATTTACAGGTTTCAACACCTTATTTGCATTACATCCATTTGGCATTACCTTTCTAAATGAGGCTCGGCTAAATTTACATTTACATTTATTCATTTAGCTGACGCTTTTATCCAAAGCGACTTACATTGTTCTAATGTAATTACATCATTTTTGAACCTTGCCAAAGTTAATAATTCACTATACAGAGAAAGTCCACATTCAAATTGCATAATATGATCTGTACATATATATTCCAAGTAGCTGACATCTGGACACACACCCACAGCTTTTGATTCTTCTCAGACTAGATTCAAGGTATGTCGTTATTGTTATAAATGATGATGGAATCATTCAAAGTTTCAAAGGCATGTTTTTTTATTCCTATCAGAAAATGAAGCATCTCCAAGTTTTGCCTTTGCTGCTTCTTCTGAAAGCATGCTCTGCCCGTACCTACCGTAATTATCAGAAAGCTGTTACTAAAAATTATATTCTGTTTTTAAGTTTGGAATTTAGTTTCTTTATCTGTAAAGCAGGTACCTAAACTAATGCTGTCTCATTCATAGAAAATGTGGCTCTGCATGGCAAAGCTACCCTGTCTGACAAACATGAAGACCCATATGCATATGCTTACAATGCCATTGATGGTAATAATGAATCAAACTACTATGCTGGTTCATGTACTCTGGTGGAGAGTGGACCTACTAGAGGCCTACATCGTCACCTCCATCACCAACAGAGGAGACTGCTGTCCTGAAAGACTTGATGGAGCTGAGATCCACGTCGGCAATTCTTAACTAAATAATGGTGCTGCCAATCCAGTGTAGGCTGTGATTTATATGGATATATTTTATAAGTATTATAATCATATACGTTGTGTAACATGTTGCGGCAGATGCAGTGAAGTCAATGACCATACACTCTACACTGCTGCTCTCTCTTACAGAGTGGGTAAAATTCCACACATCCCAGCAGGCCGGTCTCTAACAATCACCTTTACCCGACTTGTGGAGGGACGTTATGTCACTGTGGTTCTACCAGGTTTACTCAGGATTTTGACCCTCTGTGAAGTGGAGGTGTATGGGTACCGTGCCCCAACTGTTAAGAAAGTTTAACTTTTTATTTTTATTTGGAATAGGTAACAGGAAAGGGTAACATGAATTGGGCTGTGCAATTAATCGCAATTGAAATTAAATCACAATATTAAAATTCAAATCGCAGAGGCTGCAATTATTTGTCATGTTACACATGTTGCAAGAAAAATTTGATGATTAACCTGAGACACTATGCCCACAAATATTTATATATATATATATAAATATTTGTATATATATATATATATATATATATATATATATATATATATTTGTATATATATATATATATATATATATATATATATATATATATAAATATATATAAATATTTGTAGGGGGAGGGGGATTCGAACCTGGGTCACTCGTGTAAAAAGTCCTGTCCTTTCCAGCTGAGCTCCTACTTAGAATTGTTATAAAAATTGAGATTCTCTTCCTTCTTTTTGTTCAGGGGTGCCAAAATTGATGCTGCATACCCTTCCAGCACTGGGTAGTTGCGCCCCTGTCCGCTTCGCATGAATCAGCAGCAGTTAAATTTTTGCTGGACGCCAGAACCAAACTGCATAAATCTGAACATCTCAGACCGCACCAAAGTGGAGACTGTGCATGCACAACATACGTATTTCCAAAGTAATACAAAAATATACCAACAAATTTTTCTCATAAGCATTAAATGCAATAAGATCTGCAAAAACAATGTTTTTCTTGTTATTCCCGCACATGCTCTTTGGAGCTGCTCAGGGCTCCGCACTACAGCGCAGTGGAGCTGAAACGCTACCAGTGGGCGATGGTCTGCAACGTCGAGCAGAGCCGCATGCACTGTAATTTGGAGGTAACAAAGTACTGGACCAGAAAGAGGCATGAGACGTTTCTAAACAAATTAGGAGGGTGTTAAACTATTGTCAGTTTATAGTAAGTAGCCTATATTGTAAAGAGCAATGGTGTGGAAAATGGAAAATGGTGTAAAATAAAATAAAAAATAAGATATGTGTGAAAAAGGTGAATGGGATATGGAAAGTTAAGGTACTTTTTTTTTCCAACATAAAAAAATGAAACATGATAGATACATAAAAGAGGTCAGGCTAAACAGAACATTACATCAAAGCCACAGCCTAAACCAAAACAAGAAGTCATTTTGGGTGGAACATGTGGCCACTCATTCTAAATGTATACCTCCTATGGCAGGGCTCATCAACTAAATTTGCTCAAGGGACAGCTTGTGCCTTCATGGTGCTGCAGGGGGCCAGACTTTCAAACTAAAATCTATAAATAAATACATACCCTTTCCTATTTTTTTAATTCGATTTTTTCACTGAATAATATCTTTTCTTGTGTTTTCTTTTTTACTTAAAGTTGGACACCCATGTTCTTTACTCTCAGTGGCCCCAAAGTTGCGTAAAAACGGGTGTAGTGGCCCTAAGACAAAGCGAGTGCACGTAGGATTTAAACTGTGCGTACCAGGCCAAGCCTGTCGTAGAGACATGAAATTTGATATGCACATCCTTTATGTGAGGACAAACAAAAAAGTCAATGACAAACACTCTCTATTTACAAATGTGTTGCCATGGCATCGTCCCAAATGTGTGAAATGAAATTTGAGCATATAATGTCTATGGGGTCCTTGCTTTAGCTGTACAGTTTGCATTTTAAAGCACAAAATGCAATTGTCTCGAGGACATCCATGGTCACAGAGGGGGGAGAGGGCCATTATCTCCGCTGGCAGCTTTACTTATTATTGTTAGAACCTTACTTTATTTGTATTTATCACATGCTTTGCTTTATTTTTTTGTTTTTAATGATTCTCATGGGTGTACATTTTTGTCAGAAAGATGGAATAATAAGTGATAATTTGTGTTCCTAAGCACTTTTCACTTGCAATTGAACACAGCAGCAGTACGGCAACAACAAGCATTCTTTGGCATAAGATAGGGTAGACTCTCAGTCTTACAGGGTGGCTGTAGCAACCAATAACGTAATACAGGGTTTCTGCAGGTTTCTGAGATTTAGATTTAAGACTTTTAAGAGACTTTTTAATACTATATAAAATTAATATCCTGGTAATACCTGCAAATAATGTAATCATTTGATCCATTTTAAAAGTAATAAAGCCAATAATGTAGTAACTTGCCAATAAGGTAATAACATTTTGCCAATAATGTAATAAGTTGTTACATTATTGAATGGTTACTACATTATTGGCCTACCATCAATACAATTCTTTGAAAATGTAATAACTGCAGCCAATAATGTAACAATGAAGAAAAAGGTCTGCATTTCTCAGAAATAAAAGAAGTTTAATCATCAAAAACAGGTCTAAAGGAAGGCATAGTTATATCATTCTTAAAGAATACGTCTCATGTAGTTCTTACAAATTTGAGAATTATTTGTTTTATAAAATCTTTATTTTGAATATTGCATATTTGTGCAGATATATAAATTCAAAATTTCATGTATGGAGGAATATTCAGTACTCTGAAGTGTATTTGGTCGTTTGAATAGAGGAAGAGAAGTAGTCAGGCCTACAGAGAACCTGTGGGAATGTTGTGATGCCATGTTGGTAAATCTAGGCCAGGTAGATTGCCAGGTAGGCCTGTCTTGTCTTTTGTGGCTAGCCATGCTTCCACCTCTAGGTCAGTGGCATGGATGGTTACTATGCCTCTCAGGCTGCAGTTGAACACCTTTCCCAGGTCCTTTACTGGTTTCTCAGTTATGGACGGTATTTGGGGGCTAGCAAGTGCAAAGTGAATCTTGTTAATGTTTCCTTTCTTTACCACCAGGGATCTTTCTTCGACTTGAACCTCATGTGAGCCCAGGTGTTCAGCTCCTCCAGACCCTTCAGGATCCACCTGCTTCCTAGGACATGTCACAGTCAGGTCCTCCATAAAGGCCTTATGAGAGGCTGTTAGAGACTGGTCTTGGTGAGGGGTCCTCTGAAACTCAGCAGACTTAATGTCTGTAAAAATGATCACTAACATAATACAGCCTTGAGGAAGTTGATGGATTTATATGTAATAGTGTTCAATATAGATTACTCAACTTCCTCATGTAATTTTTATTTAATCCAGCTGTGTTTTAAATGTTAGAAACCAGCCTTAAACAAAGATGAGTGGATCTGAGAGCATGAGTGACAGTCACAGAGAGACCAGATAGAGATAAACAGCTCTGGAAAAAATTAAGAGACCACTTCAAAATGATCAGTTTGTCTGGTTTTACTATTTATAGGTGTGTTTGTGTAAAATTAACATTTTTGTTTTATTTTTATAAACTACTAACAACATTTTTCCCAAACTCCAAATAAAAATATTGTAATTTAGAGCATTTATTTTCAAGAGTATAGTAATGACCACAGAAGTGTTTTTTTTTTTTATACTTTTCCTTATTAAATAAGATTTGGTTCAGGTGATCACCTGAGAATGAGGTGTGCCTGTGTTGGGATTCAACACACATTGGAATGGACCGGTTTCCAAACTTGTAGAGATGCTGATTCAATGGAAAGATTGCAATGGTCTTTTCCGGGCAGTGGTCTTTCCAGAGCTCTATTTCAGTCATTTATACTGGAGACTCTACTCTTGACACACTGGCATGGCCTGTGAGAAAATATCCAAGTATATATGTAGCTGTAAATTATTGAATTTATTTGAAAAAGCAAATATTTCACATGCAAATATTTTGCATCAAAACCCTTCCTGTTAGCCGCGATGGAAATTTGCGTTGTTTGTGACATTTCAGAGCTCCAACATTCCAAAACATTTGCGGCGACAGCTGAGAAAACATGGACAAGCTTTTCATGTTCTTTAGAAGACCGAAAAGGAGGTTTTGGGTGCACCCAGTCTTAAAGAACAGAGAGACTGTAGGGGAGTATGCTAATCTGGTACAGGAGCTAAAACTTTATCATGACCGGTTCCGCACTTGCTTTTGAATGTCCGTGGGACAGTGGCAGATCTTATGTAATCAATTGTCATCTCCTTTATATTCCTCAGATTCCTTAGCACTGGGGATTCTTTCACCACCATTTGCAGCCAGTTTCCACAGTGTCCAGCATTGTGAAGCTAACATGTGATGTCCTCTGGGAAACTTCAAAAGACACCTACAGGAAAACTGCACTTGTAACTTCTGTAGTTTATTTAGCCTTATGTTAGTTCTGTAGTAGAGCGTAGTGTTTTCAACGTTTTATGGGCTACGACCTTATATACAATCAATGGCTATTCATGAACCTCTGGTTCTCGTATCGTCAGGTTTTTAACAGACACAGACTCCCCCTCGCTGTGGACACGTTTTTAAACACATTTTGCTTTTTCAAGGGCTTTGATGCACTGCGTCAAGTGTGAATTGGCCTTTAGTCAAGTGTGGAAAAGAGAGTCCGGTAAATGTTTAAAAAAACAAAAAAAACACCCGGACTATTGCAAACGTTCAAAATGAGCTGAGGCCCAGGGATTTAACAAAAATTAAAATCCCTATGTGTCTCCCAAACAGTACATACAGTCAGGTCCATAAATATTGGGACATCAACACAATTCTAATATTTTTGGCTCTACACCACCACAACGTGTTAGGGCTCTTCAGAGTCAATGCGACCAACTGGCCACTGTCCAGGATGTACCCTGCCTCAGGCCCAAAGCTGCTGGGATAGGCTCCAGTCACGTGTGACCCTAACAGGACTAAGTGGTAGGAAAAAAATAAAATGAATGAATAAAACTGACTCTAAACAAATAGTCACAAGGTTAGGCTCAAGATATTAAGTGGGGATTAAATGTTAAATATGATACACATGAAACACTCGCATTGTTGTATGCATTTAATTTTTTTTAAAGATAATAAAAGGCCATGACAGAAAGAATGGTGAAAGAATGTGGCACTTCACTAAGATTACCATATACTTAGAGTCAGTCCAAACTCCTCCTCACATGATTTGTTCAGTCACTCTGTCACACATTTGATACAACCACAGTACAGCATTATACAAACTAGTACAGTTGTGCAGGTTTACATACCCTGGCAGAATATGGGATTTTTGGGACATTTATTTTCAAACAATTGTGTATACAATTTCTAAATCCTAATAACAGAAACTAGCCAATTGTCATTATGATTTAAAAATAGTAAACACAATTGTTTGACAATAAATGGCTTCACCCAAACATTAACATGAGTGAAAGAAAAGGGTTTGTGTTATCATTCATATTCTCTGAAAAATGGCCCAAAATAAAAATAATTAATTTACAAATTCTGCCTGGGTATGTAAACTTATGAGCACAACTGTATATCCATAAAGTAGTACCATACAACCCAACATTAAAAAGTGTGGAAATGTGGAATAACTCAACTGAATTATGTATAAAACCACACTTTCAATATAGATATTAAAATAAACAAAAGTGTGGCAAACCACTAAGCAGCTCATGCTTTATCCACACTAATTCTTTTCAATTTTAAAAACACAAACAAGAAAAATGATTCATATCCATCCATTTATCAATTCATCCACATTACATTTACATTTATTCATTTAGCTGACGCTTTTATCCAAAGCGACTTACATTGTTCTAATGTAATTACCAGTGTTACAGCCACTGGAGGCAAGGTGGGTTAAGTGTCTTGCCCAAGGACACAACGACGAGTATGAACTGTGGGGAGAGTGGGAATCGAACCGCCTACCTTCCGGTTGAAGGATGACCGCTCTACCACTGAGCTACTGCCGCCCCATAGAAATGTGTTTAGAATTATTTTTGACACAAATTCTAATCAGAGAAAGAAATGTATGTAACAATCTGTAAGTCTAGAAGAGGGCAGGGCAATCTATGGTTCAGGGGCCTGCCAAGCATTTACTAATGTTTTATTGATGATTAAACACTGCATATATGTTTAATCAACAATAAAACTCATATTAGCGGCACAGTGGTTAGCACGCCTGCCTCACAGCAAGAAGGTCCTGGGTTCGATTCCCATCCAGGGCAGGGCCTTTCTGTGTGGAGTTTGCATGTTCTCCCTGTGTCTGCGTAGGTTTCCTCCAGGTACTCGGTTTCCCCACCACTAAAAACATGTACAATATAGGACTACAGATGGAAATTAGCTGTTAAGCTATAATCTGGTACAAGCATCTCTGCTCTTAATGTAGACTGTACGCTGTCCTAAAGAAATAAACAAATCTAATAATAATATATCCTTCAATATTCTGCAGTGATCAGCTGATTAAAATATATGCTCCAAATTGTAAAAACCTTTTCTAAAGGCAAAAGGATTGTGTTTTTATAGAGCACAAGTGAGTGGACCTTGGGGAAAATTAATTGCCCACCCCGATCTATAAGGACCTGGCTATTACAGAGAACACAATACTCATATCTTTAGTACTAAATGCCTTATGCTAACAGTACTCCAAATATGCAGCTTCAACAACCTCTTTTGGCAACAACAATTAAAAAAAATAAAAATAAAATTGGTAGAAATTTACAGGTTTCAACTCGTTATTTACATTACATCGATTTGGCATTACATTTCTAAATGAGGCTCAGCTAAATAATAAAATCTAAAAACTAACATTACCCCCAAACTCTTAATAATACTGGATAAGTCTGAACAAGATTTTGTAAAAACTAAGCACAATTTTCCTTACAATTCTCACAGATAAACATCATTTTAAAATCTTCTTTGACAGGGTTCTGCGTCAAAATACTGACAGAAATAAATTATAAAAATAGTAAACTAGTGATATCTCTTTTCAGAAATCCACAATGTGCCTAAGTATTGCTTCACAGTATGTCAACATCACTGATTTGGTCCTAACAGACGTGTGACCTCTTACACTCATTAGAAATTTCATAAAATAGTGGCGCTATTACAGTATATACAACACAACGACGCCTCAGTCGTGAAATAGTTAGCCCCTTCTTTGAATTGTATGTTTTCTGTTTAAAAAAACAACAAAAAAACATATTCAAATGATGTGATGACAGTTTCCACGACATTAAAAGGCAAGCACTCTAAACGATCTGCTTTAACACGGGTATGTGTCTGTTGTACATCTGTAGAACATCTGCCAGGCCAGTAGGAACGCTGTGAACACTGCTGCTGCTAGGTCTACGTCACAGCACAAAAGAGAGAACCTTTCACAAGTGATGTCATCAAAACTGCACAGGAATAACACTAACGGAAGTACCACACCTTGGGCTACAAGAACATTATATAAACTGATACATTTTTCTATCAGTTATATGTATATCTTTGTCTGGGCAAAATATCTCCATAAGGCTCCACTGCAAACGGGTCAAATAGTTCTTTTCACCAGAAGATGGCAGTAAACACTGCAGAAACCACAGAGTAACATTCAGAGCAAGTGCAGCGAGTCCATTTTGCTTTGGCAGTCAAAACTCTGCCATAGAAAGCTCTGATGGTAGAAGGGATTGACGATTGCAGTTAACTAATAACTGCAGCAGATTGAAGTAATGTAAAAACACTAAGTTCACATGTAATTTATGTTTTGCAATAATATATAATTGGTTCCAATAAAGCCAGGCAAACCTATAAAACCTGGTTCACAGCTGCTGTGGTTATTGTGTAGATACACACACAACAACAGCTGTAAAGTTGGCACAGATATTAAAATCTGTTTTGTCCATCACAGTTCAGAGTTTTCAGAAATCTTCACTTTAGAAGGCTTTTTTCCCCTCTGTTTTGCGGCCTGTAAACTCCTGCTCTACTGGACCTGAGAACAGTCAAAGTTCAGGACTTCAGGAGAAAAACATTAAATTAAAAAAGTTAAGTGAGCTGCAATACTTTTACATTGGATTCCTGATTATGTGTGTGTGCAGTCAGTGAATGGGTAGAAAATATTTTTTATAACATGTCTATTAAATTATCTATGGCGTCTACTATAAGCAGATGGAGCAATTCTAAAAAGCGTACAACCTGCCTTTTTACCTTAAAGTTTTTATGCTATTTTTATCAGAAGTTCGCAGTCTGGCTGGCCAGGGTAATTTCCATACTACATACACCCCAGTGGGCATAACCATAGCATAAACAGGCAACCTACTACATTATTACAACAGAAGTAATGTTTATTTATGTAAACATACAATCAGGTCCATAAATATTGGGACATCGACACATTTCTAATATTTTTGGCTCTATACACCACCACAATGGATTTGATATGAAACAAACCTGATGTGCTTTAACTGCAGACGTTTAGCTTTAATTTGAGAGTATGTACATCAAAATCAGCGGAACGATGTAGGAATTACAACAGTTTGTATTTGTGCCTCCCACTTTTTAAGGGACCAAAAATAATGGGACAGATTAACAATCATTAATCAAACTTTCATTTTTTAATACTTGGATGCAAATCCTTTGCAGTCAATTACAGCCTGAAGTCTGGAACACATAGACATCACCAGACACTGGGTTTCATTCCTGGTGATGCTCTGCCAGGCCTCTACTGCAACTGTCTTCAGTTCCTGTTTGTTCTTGGGGCATTTTCCCTTCAGTCTTGTCTTCAGAAAGTGAAATGCATGCTCATTCAGATTCAGGTCAGGTGATTGACTTGGCCATTGCATTACATTCCACTTCTTTCCCTTAAAAAACTCTTTCGCAGTATGCTTCTGGTCATTGTCCATCTGCACTGTGAAGCGCCGTCCAATGAGTTCTGAAGCATTTGGCTGAATATGAGCAGATCATATTGCCCGAAACACTTCAGAATTCATCCTGCTCCTCTTGTCAGCAGTCACATCATCAATAAATACAAGAGAACCAGTTCCATTGGCAGCCATACATGTCCACGCCATGACACTACCACCACATGCTTCACTGATGATGCTTTGGATCATGAGCAGTTCCTTTCCTTCTCCAGACTCTTCTCTTCCCATCACTCTGGGACAAGTTGATCTTGGTCTCATCGGTCCATAGGATGTTGTTCCAGAACTGTGAAGGCTTTTTTAGATGATGTTTGGCAAACTCTAATCTGGCCTTCCTGTTTTTGAGGCTCACCAATGGTTTACATCTTGTAGTGAACCCTCTGTATTCACTCTGGTGAAGTCTTCTCTTGAGTGTTGACTTTGACACACATACACCTACCTCCTGGAGAGGGTTCTTGATCTGGCCAACTGTTGTGAAGGGTGTTTTCTTCACCAGGGAAAGAATTCTTCGGTCATCCACCACAGTGGTTTTCCGTGGTCTTCTGGGTCTTTTGGTGTTGCTGAGCTCACTTTCTTTTCGTTCTTTCTTTTTAAGGATGTTCCAAACAGTTGATTTGGCCACACCTAAAATTTTTGCTATCTCTCTGATGGGTTTGTTTTGGTTTTTCAGCCTAATGATGGCTTGCTTCACTGATAGTGACAGCTCTTTGGATCTCATATTGAGAGATGACAGCAACAGTTTCCAAATGCCAATAGCACACTTGAAATGAACTCTGAACCTTTTATCTGCTCCTTGTAAATCAGATAATGATAGAATAACACACACCTGGCCATGGAACAGCTGAGCAGCAAATTGTCCCTTATCTTTTGGTCCTTTAAAAAGTGAGAGGCACATTTACAAACTGTTGTAATTCCTACACCGTTCACCTGATTTGGATGTAAATACCCTCAAATTAAAGCTAAAAGTCTGTAGTTAAAGCACATCTTGTTCGTTTCATTTTGAATCCATTGTTGTGGTGTAGAGCTAAAAAGATTAGAATTCTGTCGATGTCCCAATATTTATGGACCTGACTGTAGTCTTCTCCATGTTCCTTTTTGATATCCAGATATAAACGTCAAGGTCAATGTGTTAGCATGCGAGGCTAAACATGGCACTCAAAAGCACTGCTTTGAAAATACATTCATGTAATTTGAAAAGACTTGTCGACTAATTTATCATACCTCAAAAGAGTCTGTATCACAATACAGTCATGATATTTACAGTACCGTTTGAAATGTTTTTTGGCCGGCTATGATCTAGCAGTTACATTTGGTTTGCAGGCTAATGTGATACTAACTAGCATCCACAATTTGCTATAGTTCTTTAGCACTAGACAACTAACACACATGAAATAGTCTACAATTCTTTCTTACATCTTTAGTAAAAAAGAAGCCAAGGCGGTATCCTTTTTTAATAGCTAATGCAGATCTGAGCTGCTTCCATGGCTCAAATGCAAGAACCATAATTGACTCTTGTCTGTGCCCATCATCGATCAGATTCTGACTTTGCTTTATTGGTCGCACTTGATGATACATGTTTTGCGAGGAGAGTCTGTGGGTTTGCATTGACCCGGAGGCTGGTGGCTTCTCTCCAACCGCAGAATCCATCTCAACTAATACTTCACAGGTGATTGTAGTTGCGCTCTTTACATTCATCAAGTAGCGTGAGCGCACATTGCGTCACATCCACAGATTTTTTGCGGTAAATTCAAACCTGAATGCCCAAATGAAATTGAGCATACCAGCTACATTAGGCAACCACAGTGAACAGTAACTGTGTCGAATTACTCATCCCATTGAGGTGGGTTCATGAATATGTCAAAAAGGAACGCATAGCAAGCCTATTTTTTTTTTTTTTTTTACCTAAAAGCTAACCGTAGTACCTTTTAAACCTGTAAATTAAAATGTTTCTAAACGACAAATGGACTGTTATTTTTTATATTGTATAGACGAGAAAGTAGTAAAATGGTACGGGACTGAAGGATACATTAGCATAGAAATTGATCATTTAGCATTCAAGCTAAAACTTAAGAACCACTCAGACAGACATTTTTGTGTTCTTTCCTAATGAATTAGGTCACTGAATACTTACGCTCATCTATTCTACCCGCTCACTAACAGCACACAGCTCTAGTACTTGGTTTTAGAAAGTCTTCTTAAAAGTAAAGAATGGATTTCATGATCTCTGATGAATACACCCTGAGCATTCTGTTGTGGTACCCCATTGTTGATGTACTTGTCCAGCTGATCATATGACTTGTAGCTTTTTTTTTTATGTGTTTGTAGCTTATGTTGTTCCCAAACACTAAAGGGTTCTATTTAATATGATCTGTGCTCACACAATGTTTTAAAGCTGTTGCCTGCTCTTTATGTCAGAAAGTCAAAAACCATTATCACCATCAGTACCTAACTGCTAAATATTTTGCCCACATATTGTTTTTCCATTTTGGCCTCATTTCTGTCAAACATTTGGCAATTTATAAAAACAAATCAAAGAGGAAGTTGTAACTATTTCACATAACTGTATATACAAAATCTGAAACTGTGAAGCTGTCATGATTAAAAGCAACAGTTCATTTGGAAAAAAAAGCAGCAAAACTGGTGAATTTTCAAATCAAGAAAATAAATGTATATTAAAAACACAGGCCTGTTCCAGAAGTGGTGCTGGTGTGAGAATATAGAACAAGAGAGTTCAGAACCAACTCAACAGTGGCTGTTATCTGTGGTCTTTGCTGGCTTTGGGGACCTTTAGCACTTTGTAAATGTCATTGGCGAAGACAGTGATGAAGTGTGGCTGTGAGTTCCTTGATATCTGGGTGCAGAGAGGGATTTTACCAACGTTCTCCTGGTCCTCAATGTCCCAGATTTCAGGCATGCTGCATCCTGGCCTAGAAACAGACAGAATACCGATTAAAAGTGGAAAATGTATGCCTATTTTTAAATTTTTAGGGGCTATTCACACCACACTGCTGGACTGCAGCCTAATCAAAAGGTTTGTGTTCACACAGTTTACACAACAACAGAGCAGGTGCAACAAAGAAAAAAGACCTTCTTGGTGAGATTCAAAAGTTTGTTTCTGACAGTGAGAAAGTATTTGTTGAAAAAATGGTATTATACAGTTGTGCTCATAGCCTGGCAGAATTTGTGATTGTTTGGACATTTTTTTTAGAGAATATGAATGATAACAGAAAAACCTTTCTTTCACTCATAGTTAGTGGTTGAGTGAAGCTATTTATTGTCAAGCAATTTTGTTTACTCTTTATAAATCATGACAAAAAAAACTACCCAAATGACCCTGATAAAAGTTTACATACCCCAGTTCTTAAAACCATGTATTGCCACCTTTAACATCAATGACAACCTGAAGTCTTTTGTGGTAGTTGTGGATGAGGCTCTTTGTTTTCTCAGATGGTAAAGCTGCCCATTCTTTTTGGCAAAAAGCCTCCAGTTCCTGTAAATTCTTGGGCTGTCTTGTATGACCTGCATGTTTGAGATCTTCCCAGGGTGGCTCAATGATATTGAGGTCAGGAGACTGAGGCCAGTCCAGAACCTTCACTTTATGCTGCTGTATCCAATGACAGATCGACTTGGCCTTGTGCTTTGGATTGTTATCATGTTGAAACGTTTAAGTACGTCCCATGCGCAGCTTTTGGCCTGATGATTGCAACTTTTCCTCCAGTATTTTCTGCAATTTTTTAATTTTTCAAGGAAACGTTTCCTGTGCCTTTGTAGCTCACACATCCTCAAAACATCAGTGATCCACCTCCATGTTTCACAGTAGGAATGATGTACCTTTCATTATAGGCCTTGTTAGCCTTGTCTCATCACTCCAAATGACTTTGTTCCAGAAATTTTGAGGCTTGTCCCTGTGCTGTTTGACTTATTGTAAGGCGAGATGCTTTGTGGCATTAGCATAGTAATGGCTTTCTTCTTGCGACTCCACCATGCAGCACATTTTACTTGCCTCCTTATTGTGCATCTTGAATCAACACCACTTTTTTTTTTTTTAGAGAGTCCTGTATTTCAGCTTATTTTAACTTATTTGGAAGTTATTTGTGCATTTTTCTTTTTATTCCAACAATATTTCTGGAAGTTGTGGCTGAAATTTTTTAATAGTCTACCTGACCATGGTTTGGTTTCAACAGAAACCCTCATTTTCCACTTCCTAATTAGAGTTTTGTTATGGGAATTGTATGTTTTTATTAAGTGTCTATTTTTTAGTTTTTATATGTTATGCTTCTGTCTGCTTCTGTTCTGTTCTCATGCTATTACAAACATGTCCCTAGTCTAAGCTATTACCACCTGGCCTCTAGGTCGCAGACTGTAGGGGAGTGAACATCCTCCTCCTCCTTCACATTGTGGACTGATATGTATAAAACCCATATGTATTGTTTACTTTGTAAGCAGATTCATCTTGTTGTACAGTCTCATGACATGTCTGTACTTCGCTTCTTCCTTGCAAGGAATAAATCCTGACCATTCATTCTAAATTCAATACGGTCTCACTGTCTCCTCATTATTCTGACGAACAGAATTCTTTTTACAATATAGAATTCTTATAACATTTGGTCCTTCGAGCCGGATTCCAATCTGTTCATCTTCTCTTCGTCGGGGGAGCGGACCTGAACTCTGGTTGAAAAAAAATGCTATTCTAAACAGCTCTTCTGTTTGGGTGGACCCTGAGGACAAACCGATCCTTCCCAAAGCACTCTTCAGATATGCTGCTGTTTTGAGCCATGGGCTAACGCATGTCTCAACAGGGGGGATGGTATCGTTGATAAATAAGTACTTTGCAGCATATGGATTTCACAACTATTCCAAAAACTTTTGTGCATCGTGCTTGATTTGTTCTAAACATAATACCCAGGGTAGGCTCAGGCCAATATCAGGACGTATTCCGGATCCAAGTTACCCTTTTGAATACATTTCTATGGACTTTATTGAACTGAATAAATGTCAAAGCAAAAGATACTGTTTAACCATCATTGATTTGTTTTCTGGTTGGGCAGAAGTCATACCGACTACAACTAACGATGCATTAACAGTGGCAAAGGCACTGGCCACAGTGATTGCACCACGGTTTGGATTCCCGACTAGAATTTACTGTGACAATGGGACACACTTCAGAAACACAGTGATATCTGAACTGTCACGGATCTTTTCTATTCAGATGAAGTATTTCACCAGCTACCACCCTGAGTCTGCTGGGAGAATTGAGCGGCTGAATGGGACAATTAAAGCAAAACTCAGGAAGGCAATGGAGGAGACAGGAAAGACTTGGGTGGACTGTCTCCCACTCGTGATGTTGAGCTTACATATACAGCCAAGCCTTAAAGGTCTCTCACCATATGAAATACTGTATGGCAGACCTTTCCAAATCCCGCCTATACAGTGGAAGGAGATGACACAGAAGATATAGAACACATTTCAGACTACATGGCTAAAATGTTGAAATGCAGGAAAACTATGTCTACAGTTTCTTCCCCTACAGGACAAGTCGAAGCTGGGACTCAACTTGTGGATCCAGGAGACTGGGTGTTCATCAAGGTGTTGAAGCGGAAAAATTGGTCCTCACCTCGCTGGGAGGGCCCATATCAGGTTCTACTGTCCACTCCCACGGCTGTGAGGATAGCTGAGCGTGGAACCTGGGTACATCTAACTCACTGCAAAAGAGCCAGAGTTCCGCAGTAAGATAAGTACCAGACTCAGGCGGGCACCATGCAGAACCCCGTCAGACCATGGCATCCATTCCGAGTACAGGGTGTGGCATGAGAGGCACCCTCTGTATGCTGGTATCATTTTCTCTTATAATTACCATCCCCATATTTTGGTATTTTAGAGACAGTCCCCACACAGAGAGAAATGGGAACCTCACTAGAGTTAAGAGGAGGTAAAGGGAATCCAGATTCATTACTGACAATAACCTGTATTGTACAGACTGATTGTGTTGCTCGATTAATCTCTGCTCTGTTATAGACTGTGAGAGTGGTACAGAGATACAGTGGATCGGAGCGGTGAAGTATGTCTGCATCACTGGGGGTCACAAAGCCTGTGATTCCTGGAGCAATGTGATCACAAACACTGGTCCACACGACTGGGGATACAATCCTCAGCCTCCATCTGCACCGGACCTGAAACAGAGACTGTCCTTAACCGAGATGATGAACGTACTGACACTCACCTTAAAAACCAAGGGTGGGGGACTCAGGCATGTTTGTTATGGGGGTTCACATCTCGGGTAGAGATCCATTGGGTCTATTTAGAATAAATGTTACTAAAGCTACTGGTAAGACTACTGATAACACTGATTTAGAGACTGTCCAGCACACCATCGCTGTGGAAACAGGTTATGCTGAAAAAAATGAATGGATTGATTGGTTAGTCTATACTGTTGAACACAATGACCCAAGACAAAACTGTTATGCATGTGCTGGGGCTAGACCACTATTAGCTACAGTACCTTTTCCCATTACACCATTCAATGATTACAAAAGTTTTGAATGCATGTTGAAATTGTATACTCAGGCTCCTCCACCAGAGCTCTGTATAAATTTGCATTATCGTTACCCACCTGTAAAGATTAATGTTAAACCCCCTTGGTTTTCTCCTTATGAGGGCAACTACACCTGCATCACTCGAAGCGGGAAAGTGGATGTGGGACACCTGTCTTCCTGTTACACCACTCTGAACTCAACCAAAGGAGAAATTAATGATGCGAAAACCACATAGGAGGCAGGGCGGACGTCTGGTGGTTCTGCGGAGGTAAGACCATTCGACAACTGTTACCTGCTGACTGGACTGGTACTTGTGCACTAATTCAATTGGTCCAACAATTCTACATACTCCCACACCCTGAAACTGATGGGAGTGTGAGCAAGGGCCCACACGAGAGGAGCAAGAGGAAGCTCCTCTGGTTCATTTGATGATCGCGTATACATTGATGCAATTGGGGTCCCTAGAGGGTCCCTGACCAGTTTAAGGCACGAAATCAGATTGCAGCTGGATTTGAATCACTTTTCTTTTGGACGGTAACCATAAATAAAAATGTTGATTGGATTAACTATATCTATTATAACCAACAGAGGTTCATTAATTACACCCGAGACGCAGTTTCCGGTTTGGCCGAACAGCTGGATAAAACCAGCCTCATGACCTGGCAAAACAGGATGGCACTGGACATGATCTTAGCTGAAAAGGGTGGGGTATGTAAAATGATCGGACAAGTCTGTTGTACCTTTATCCCCAACAACACAGCGCCTGATGGCAGTGTCACCAGGGCTTTAGAAGGACTCAACTCCTTATCAATGGAACTGACTGGAAACGCAGGCATTGAGGACCATATTACACCCTGGTTTGAACAAGTTTTCGGAAATGGGGTGGAATTCTGAAGTCAGTGTTTATAGCACTGACAGTGACATTCGTATGCTTAATCCTGTTTCTTTGTTGTTGTGTTCCATGCCTCCGGATTCTCCTAACGAGACTGATCGATACGTCCTTTACTAAGTCAGCACTGGCATACATGCAAGTGCCAGATGACATTGACGAGGAGGCAGGAACCCCAGGCGAGATGATGAGACTCAATCTGACTGGAGGAAGCCTTTGAACTCATGTACGATGAGGGTCCATGGTTTAAAGTCAAGTTCCACAGCACCATGGCGTGACCACACTCAAGTCCGAAGGGCAGTATGGTTCACTGAATTTACTTTGCTTAAGAGAATTGATTTTAATCATTAAGTTTGTGATGATGTCTCACTCCTGTTTTGTTTCTTTGCGTTGCAGGGTCAGCGACTGGACAGGCAGGGTCAGGCTGGAGATGTTGAGTTCGATGGGTTGACCAGCTTAACCTCCGGCATCTTTTTCTACTTTATTTTGGAGTGATTCTATGTTTTGATGTAATCAATTATTATTGGATGTTAAGAATCAGTATGTTAATCTCCTTTTGATTTATCTGTTTGCAATATTATATTCATTTCTGTCATTGATTGGACATGTGTGTCAGAAGAAATCAGTTTATATTTTATTTTTACATGTATCTGCCTTGAATGTGCGCCGCCTTGGCAGAGGGGCGGTCAGGAGGTCTTTTCCCAGCGATAGGTCATTTAGCCGGATGGTCAAATGTACTTAGGCTAGGTCAGCTGCCTCTGGGTTTTCGCTCCTGACTTAATAAAATTCACATCAAGGTTGATATTTTGATTTATGCCTATTCAGCATAAACAGGGGAATGTTATGGAATTGTATGTTTTTATTAAGTGTCTATTTTTAGTTTTTATATGTTATGCTTCTGTCTGCTTCTGTTCTGTTCTCATGCTATTACAAACATGTCCCTAGTCTAAGCTATTACCACCTGGCCTCTAGGTCGCAGACTGTAGGGGAGTGAACATCCTCCTCCTCCTTCACATTGTGGACTGATATGTATAAAACCCATATGTATTGTTTACTTTGTAAGCAGATTCATCTTGTTGTACAGTCTCATGACATGTCTGTACTTCGCTTCTTCCTTGCAAGGAATAAATCCTGACCATTCATTCTAAATTCAATACGGTCTCACTGTCTCCTCATTATTCTGACGAACAGAATTCTTTTTACAATATAGAATTCTTATAACAAGTTTGAACACTGCTGATTGGCATTCTCAATTCCTTGGATAACTTTTTATTTAACCTTTTCCTGGTTTATACAGTTCAATTACTTTTTCCCACAGATCCTTTGACAATTCTTTTGCTTTCCCCTTGACTCAGAATACAGGAGCCCAGAGACTCACTGACCTTTTATACAAAACACAGTTGTTTTACAATTAATGGCTTCACCCAACCACTATGAGTAGAAAAAAGGTTTGAGTGTTATCATTCATATTCTCTAATAAAAAAAAAAAAAGCATACAGTACAACTGTACTTTGCAGCACGCATACGTTTTGTAATATTAACAATAATTTGTGTTGTGGCCCCAGATGGAGTTAAAGCACCTGGTTCTCCTAGTGCACCACGAGTCCTCCAGTACAAAGAAGTCCACTTTGAGCTTCATCAGATTCCTCTTCACCGTCTCCCCGGACATGCGGCTGTACATGGAGTAGACCAGCTTTGTTCTTTCTCTGGAAAATAGCAGTTTAAGTTTAGAAAAATGGTTAGCACTCCTGCCTCACAGCAACAAGGTTGTGAGTAAAAACCCGGCCGACTTAAACATTCTCGGCCGACTTAAACATTCTCGGCTGACTCCAGTCTTTCTGTGAGGAGTCTGCATGTCCTCCACGTGTTACTGTGGGTTCTCTCCGGGTACTCCGGCTTCCTCCCACCGTCCAAAGACATGTATGTTTAGGTTAATTGGCAAATCTAAAGTGTCCCTAGTGAATGAATGTGAGAGTGAATGGTTGTTTGTCACTGCCTATGTCTGAATGTCAGCCCTGCGACTAAGTGGCCACTGTCCAGGGTGTAGCCCGCCTCAGGCCCAAAGCTGCTGGGATAGGCTCCAGTCACCCGCGACCACTAACAGGACTAAGCGGTAGAAAATGAATGAATGAATGTTTAGAAATGATGGTCCAAAAGCAAACAAGCAAACTGGGCTGATTTACCTCAGTCCAGCATCTTCATAGTGAGGGTGGTTGACGATGGGCCGACCCGTAGACAGCTTCACACTGGCCATGGTAGGCATAGCACCAGCAAACACGGAGTCTGCACATACAAACAGTCTGCATATCAGCAAGGGATTTGGAAAATGACCAGTTTCCAAACTTTATTCTCAATAATAAAAAATAATTCTCAATTCTCAATGGGCCAGTCTAGGAAGTATCAATATTCCGTCTGTTATACAAGATTGGAACTGGGATATAAGGAATAATTATGCTTTCAGTGCAGTGTAAAAGGCGACTGACTGGGATGGGTGTTGCCCTGGATCCAGTTCAGCAGCTCCTCTTGGGGCATGTTACTAAACTCTCCAATGATGCCCCACTGGGACTGGAGGTTGGCTACTCCTTGTACGGCCATGAGAGCTAAGACCAAGAACACTGCCTTCTGCTGCTTGGACTTCTCCCCGAACCAGCCAAACAACTGGAGAAAGTGAAAAAGACAAATTAATAGAAAGTCCACATGCCAACACATTATTAATATTACAAAAACACAGGCAATATATAGCGCCAGCTCTGCTATACTTGGGTCTGTCTGTCTGTGCTCATTGTTAGTCAGACCTGTTTGGAACAGAGGAGCGAGGCCATGATGCACATGTGAGGAGTGAGGAAGAGCTTCAGACGCATGATGAGGATGGCCAGGACAGCGAACGCCACCAGCTGAAGACTGTGGTACACCAGCTGCAGGGAGACACAGACTAGTAGTAAATCAGGATCATTTGCCACACAAATTGTATACAACCAGTATAACCAGTAACCAGAGCTTTGAACCATGTCACCAGATACAGTCTGGAAGAATGAACTTACAAGTTACTATATTTATGTAAAACTCGTCACAAACCCATTCTGACGGGTCGTATTGTGTGCTGCCGCTGTTCTCTTGTCTTGTGTGCACGTGAAGCTTTGGGTGTATCTGACCGTGCCTGGAGCGTCAGGGCCCGACGCACCACACCTATGTAAAGTCCAGCCTCCTCTTCCCTTCCCGCCATCTACGCTGCACAGCCTTATTCTTTAGTTGGCCTTATTCTGGTTTCACGCACTTCAACACCATCCTCACACAATGTCTACACTTGTCTACTCATACCGACACCTGCCTACACTACTGATATCTCAGACACTCACATCCCATTGTTGTATTGTTTCTTGTATCTCGATTAATCTTATTTGAAAAAAACTTACTTATTTTTTATATAATTCAGATGTCTGGTGTCCATTTGTCATGGCCCTGAGCCAGGTAATGACAAACGTAAACATTTCTCTTTCCTCAGAGTAAATTTTTACTGGTTTCTGCTGAACATAGCCCATAGTCTTTGTTCTTTCTGCAACTTAATATGTCCAAATTATGGATATTTCTATTATATATTACCCCTTAAAAAACACAACATAATCCCTCCCCCTCACTACAAAAGTGTATGAAGAAAAGGTTAAAGCAAAAGCATCTGGACTCAGTTTTTAAAGGTGAAGACGTTTCGTCTCTAATTCCAAGAGACTTTATCAATTCATTATTGTTATTTATTAATAATAACATGAATGTATTAACAGTAATAATAAATGTGAGGACCAGAAGTACTTCACAAAAGACCGGATTTGGTCCGTGGACCTTAAGTTGGAGACCCCTGGTCTTTACTCTCAGTGGCTGCAGCAGAGACTCACAGAAGACAGCACATGATCCACCAGAACATTATTACATGTCTTTGACAAGGACCTCAAACAGATGAACACTTAATTTTACTTACTTAGCGCTGACTGTGTTATGAAATAAGAACTTATGGCTCAGAGATGGTTCAGACTCAGGACAAAAGCAGCATTTGTTTACAGATTAGTCTCTTTGCTAACACAGATTACAGCTCACGTTCTCTCCGTTCTCCACCGGTGACGGGACATTTACATTACTTTTTGCCCGTTTTGGACAGTGGCGCAAAAAGGGGGTAAGCGCTATATGCGGCACATGGGGTGCAGCACCTTGGGGGCGCCAAAAAGCGATTGTATATATAAAAATAAGAAAATTACTTTTTAAACATTTTTTTTGTGGTATTTCCTAAATGTAGCTTAGCTGCTGTTGTGCATTTCTAAATAATTTCAGTATTTCCTCAACTATATAACATTTTAGAGGACTAACAGGCTAAAGTAGGTGCCCTCAAATAGAATTAATGGAATATGACCATGCTTTTGTTAGCTCCCTCATAGACTACTGCAGTGCGCTCTATGTGGGAGTTAACCAAACTGGACTTCACCGTTTGCAGCTTGTGCAAAATGCTGCTGCCCGACTGCTAACTAACAGTCGTAAACATGAGCACATAACACCTGTCCTGTACTCCCTGCACTGGCTCCCTGTTCAGTATAGAATTAATTTTAAAATCTTTAAAACCTTCTTATTTGTGTGAGATTCTGACCCCTCACAAACCCAGCAGAGCTCTAAGTTCTGCTGGGCAACATCTGCTGAAGGTGCCCTGGTCCCGGTTCAAACAGTGGGGCGATCGTTCTTTTGCAGTGGCAGGTCCTAAACTCTGGAACTCGTTGCCCATTGAGTTACGTTCCATCACTGACCGGCCTCTGTTTAAAGCCAAACTTAAAACCTATTTATTTAAAATGGCTTTTTGCACTTCATGGCTCCGTGACACTGCTCTGTTTTTATTGTGTAAATATGTTTTAAACCTATTTGTAAATATGTTTATTTTTTACTAATGTTGTTAAGCACCTTGGTTGAATCTGTGGTTGTTGGAAGGCGCTATATAAATAAATATTGATTGATTGATTAATTGATTGATTGATTGATATGAGTGAGTGCGCTGAGCAAGTACAGTTGTCACAGTTTGCACACAGTTGTCTTTAAAAGAGGGATAAAGCAAAAAAGCTGTGAGGGGCAACAAATAGAAAAAGAAAGAGGGAAAAGGAGATGGCATGTCAAGGTATGCGACAGCAGCTAAATAAGTGGGTGGTAAAAGGAAACAGATAGGAATTAAAGTGTGACCTCTGTGCTTGGAGGCTTGCAATATCCATGTTAACCGACTAAGTTAGCTAGCATTTGCTAACACTGGGAATATAGCAGCCAAATGGGGTTTAAATTAAGGCTAGCTTTATATGCAAAACTGAGGTTACTGAGCTGAAAACTGGAAAATATAAGGCAGCATGTACAATAAATTACAATAATTTGGAAAACAACTAATGCAATATCTCTGGTTTACCATGGAATCATGCATAGTTTTGCTCTAAACTTGTAGGCGTAATCTTAACAGACTGGTTAGTGTTTGCTAACTTTATTAATTAAGTTAATGTGCCGATAGCTACATTTAGATTTTGGTTAAACCCTATGGTACCAATCCTATGCATGACATATCTCAATTTTATTAAGGTAAAATAACAACTGGTGAATATAAAGTAGCATGCACAATAAAATGACTAGAAGCTGGAAAACATAACTTATGCAATGTCAGGTTTACCATGAAATCATTAATAGATATTGTTTAACCAATAGCTGTTGATGTTAGCTGTGCTGTCAGACATACAGGCTATAGTTACATCTGTTGGGTGTAATTACAGGCTCACATCTTTCTCTCTCTATAAAAGATCTGTGCTAATTACGCACGCACACACACAATCTCACAGCAGTGAGTACACACCTCACATTTTTGTAAATATTTTATTATATCTTTTCATGTGACAACACTGAAGAAATGACACTTTGCTACAAATTTAAGTAGAGAGTGTACAGCTTGTATAACAGTGTGCCGGCAGCACTCATGCACCCTCAGACCATGACACTCTCACCACCATGCTTGACTATAGGCAAAACACACTTGTCTTTGTACTCCTCACCTGGTTGCCGCCACACACGCTTGACACCATCTGAACCAAATAAGTTTATCTTGGTCTCATCAGACCACAAGACATGGCTCCAGTAAGCCCTGTCCTTACTCTGCTTATCTTCAGCAAACTGTTTGTGGGCTTTCTTGTGCATCATCTTTAGAAGAGGCATCCTTCTGGGATGACAGCCATGCAGACCAATTTGATACAGTGTGCGGCAATGCTGGCAGCACTCATACGTCTATTTCCCAAACAAAACATCTGGATATGACGCTGAGCACGTGCACTCAACTTCTTTGGTCGACCATAGCGAGGCCTGTTTTGAGTGGAACCTGTCCTGTTAAACCGTTGTATGGTCTTGGCCACAGTGCTACAGCTCAGTTTCAAGGTCTTGGCAATCTTCTTAAAGCCTACGCCATCTTTATGTAGAGCAACAATTATTTTTTTTCAGATCCTTAGAGTTCTTTGCCATGAGGTGCCATGTTAAACTTCCAGTGGCCAGTATGAGAGAGTATGAGCAATAACACCAAATTTAAAACACCTTCTCCCACAAGGTGTTGACGGAAGAGATGTGTTTTCAGGCGTTTTTTTAAAGATGGCTACAGAATCTGCTGATCTTGTAGCAGCAGGTAGATCATTCCACCAAAGTGGAACAGATCCAGAGAAGGTACTTTGTGACTTTTTACCTTTTTGGGACGGTACCACCAGACGTTGTTCATTTGCAGAGCGCAGGGATCTGGTAGGAACGTATTAATTTATTTTGAGGGGACGGCAAATTTACACTGTTATACAAGCTGTACACTCTCTACTTTAATTTGTAGCAAAGTGTCGTTTCTTCAGTGTTGTCACATGAAAAGATATAAAATATTTACAAAAATGTGAGGAGTGTACTCACTTCTGTGAGATACGGTATATACACGCGTGCATGCGCGCACGAGGGCCGGTCTGTGCAGCGGTGAGACACAGATGGTGAGCGAGTGAACACTAAAGTGGATTTATTTATGCCGCCACACCTCTGATTTGAATGAGTTTGAGACTTCCTGAATCTCAACATCCATACTCTCATCAAAATGCTAGAAACATTTGCAACAACTTGTTGAACGCGAGTTTGCAGTAAAACAAAGCAGCCCCTGTTGTTCAAAACATTAATTGCAATTGAATTAAAATCTCAACTGACTGGAAACGTCATGTGTAAATGGATTTTCAACCGGCTCAAGGTTAATTGTTATATTCCTACTGAATGATATTGCTGTGCATGTAAATGTAAACCTTGCTAACCTTACTGAACCTGGAATACTTTTACTAAAAGCTTTCCCCCTGATACTAATGTTTTACTGGACTGTTTCAACCTTAAAATGATGGAGAATTTCTGCTTCAATAACAAAAAGTAGGTAATGGGAGAAGTTTCTCACCTCTCCTCTTGCAGCTGCTTCAGACCTGCAAGATGTAAATATAAAAATAATCAGCTCAATAGCTAACATGTGGTAATTTCTCTTGTGAACTGAAGAAATCCTACAAGCCGCTTACCCTGTCTCTTCATCAGTTTTGTCTGAAGTCTTTGCTCCATCTCTTAGGAATCTGACAATATCCTGAATTGTCTAGACACACAAAAAAAAAAAAACAACAGTACTCATTACTAAAAAGTAACACTCAGCTTGGTGCTTTTAAGATGCAGCCGCCTGTGTTTGATGATGCTTCCTGTATCACACACCCCGCTCTGTCGAATCAACTCATGTATTCTTAGCTGAGGAGGAGGCAGCTGTAATGGAATTAGAGTGCACACAGAGCACTCTACACAGCCTATGGAATCTAAAAATCTAAAAAAGGCTGCCAGATTCATTGCTTTTACATTTCAATGTAAACTCGAGTTCTACATGATCAGAGCCCAGCAGCCAGGGCATTGTAGTGGCCAGCTGCTTAGCAATGAAAAACTTTTCACTTCTTTATACAGTAAGGAAGTTATAAAGAAGCCTCAGAAAGTTAATACTGAAGTTTTAAATATCCTCTGGGTTTATGCATAACATACCATATTTATGTAGAAGGGGCATTCTTAAATGTGTGGCTCTCAAACAATAACAGCTAACAGCTTTGTATTTTATTTTATTTTTTTAATAAAATCTGACTTCTTAATTATGGAGACTTTTTATATCAAAATGTTTAAACATACAATAGTAACAGAGAAGCCTAGTCATGTCCTGTATAAGACTTTTTTTTTGGCAGACAGGAATGACACCAAGCAAATGACCCAAGCGGGAATCAAACTTGGGTCTCCCAAGTATATGGTACGCTCCACCAGGTGAGCCACTGAGGCGCCCCATTTAAGACATTCTAAAACACAGTACAATTGTTTTCATAAAATGCACCAACATTTCCTTGACTTACCTTCAAAGCAATAACTGCAATCACCAGCAGATTGATGGGCAGCAGAAGTGTTTTGAGATAACGTAAAGGAGTCTAGGAAAAATAAAGAAATTTGATCAAACATCCATATGTATATACTCAGAGAAAAACTAAAATAAATTTGTTATTGAAAGTCAGCATCATTAATGGCTGCTTGAAAATAAAATAGACAGCTGTTATGGGACTTTCACCTCCAGCTCTATGAAGTCAAACTCAGCAGCGCACGTGTACATCATTGTGTGGAAGTCCTTGTAGCTGGTGAACTTAGACTTGATCAAAGCACTGATGTGAGCCTGGAACACATTATAGACACCATAAATACAATTACTAGAACATTTTTTTTAGAACAACGTACAATATACATTAAGCCAAAGCAGAGATGCTTGTACCAGACTATAGCTTAACAGCTCATTTTCATCTGTAGTCCTATATTGTACATGTTTATGGTGGTAGAGGAAACCTCTGCAGACACGGTGAGAACATGCAGGTTTAATTTTATTTTAGGTTTTATTTCCCACAACCTAACTATCTTTCCAATCTCGACCATAACAACAGGTAATGAAAAACAAACACGTCAACTATGAAGTAACCCATACAATTATACTCCTCAGTAGACCTGACAAATAAATGTAAATATTTTTGTGCAAATAAAACACTGGTTTGTTTCAATTAAAATACTTATATAATATATATACATATAACTTATATGAGCGAGCATCATATTGGCCTAATGACACAATGTAGACTACTGGGAGGGAAAGGTTGGGTGCAGCTTTGTAACTGTAAATGTGCTGTATTAATACCTGAATTTGAATGTTTGTGAACAAACACAAGCACAGTCTCCTGTTCTCTCTTTAAGAGCTCATCCCCTTATAAGAGAGCCGAGTGATTAATGGCTTTTGTAAACCTGGACAATAAATGTAATTACAATGTGTCAGGAATATTCTATTTCTAGTGTCCCAGTCCCAGTTTGTGTCCCAGTTCCAGCCAATTACACGCGAACATGAACGATCCAAAAGCGCATCACACAGCTGCATTTGGAGAGAGGGGCGGGACTTGGGACTCACTTTGTCGTAACTGCTACATATTGACTGACAGAAAGCTAGACTGTTGCTTTGAGAGAGGGAAGGGCTCCCACTATAGACAGAGAGCAGCCGCAGCAAGCAACAGTGTGACCAGCTGCTTTTTGCATACTTTAAGTGAAACAAATTGTACTGGCGTTCTATGATGTCAAAATGCGGGCCTGCTACGCAAAAAGCATAATACTACAAGTTAATAAGCTCTAAATACTACATTCTTAATAGACTTCAATTCTCTTTACTGTCAGTTTCTTCTTTTTAACGTTAGAGATCAGTTAAAATTGACAGCTGCTGAGACAGAGAGAAGTTATGTAATATTATGTCAAGTTATCGATTGGTTGATAGTTGATGACACCCTGTCTAATTTAAATGCAGAATATGTTGTTGCTGTAGCTTACATCATCAGAGGCTCCCAAGATTGTGGACAGCAGGAATTTCAGCAGAACAGTGGAGCCGACCCAAGTCAATCCCTGCATCAACTGAGAAGAGAAGAAAACATTTGCATATACGCCAACTCATAACAGCAAACAAACAAAATAAATTCTCTATTGTATTCATACCCAGATAATGATGCCTGGTTTGAAGACTTGAGCAAAACGATCTTTCAGTGCAATGATAACCTGACAAAAACCGGGAGATTTATGTAAGAAGTACAGGATAGTGAAGAATGTAATTAAATGTAAAAAAAACAAAAGGCCAAAACTCACCCAGATGGAGACAAGAGACGAGGCGTAGAAAGACGTCAGGAGCATGGAGTTGCCAAACATCAAGATAAAGCAGACAGCAAGGGTCATCTATAAAATAACATACAGCTTTTGGCCACGTGTAATTTAATGCATATATGATGAAATATGATGTGTTAGATATCTTATGTAAATATGGGGTTCCTATTAGGGCTGAACGATATGGACAAAATTTCATATCTTGATTTTCATGCCAGATATATTTCGATATCGATACAATACGATATGACTACGTGTTCGGTGAAAACCAAGCATTTCTCAGAAAAATAAAAAGATCATATATATATAAAAATACAGAATCTGAATTAAAATGTGTTTGATTTAAGCCTACATTTCAAAATTTTGTGTCAGAAAATGTATTGTTTTTAAGCTTTTGGCACGTACGATCACACAGGTGTAATCAGTCTAGGCTGGTCTCTGGAGCTTACGATCAAGTGCATCACATGATCAACTGCTAAATTCAAATGTTGAATTTAGTCAGAGACAGGCGCGCTCAGAGCTGTCATATATCACAACTTTTCAGTGTTTTCAACCACATACTGTGTAAATGACCTATAAATATTGCTTCACTGTGTAATCAGTTAAATTAAATTTGTTATATTCATTATTATAATCTATGCTTTTATTTTGAAAGACATTCTATAGAGCGCCAAGTCAAGGTGCCGTAAAGCGGAAGTAAACTCAAGGTTCAAATGGGATTCGATGGTCTACGGCGAGGCCCATCCTCACAACATGGAAGCATCTGAACAACAAGGAGGCAAAGAGCACATAGAGGCCTGCCAGGTCAGCAAGGAAGATGAACTTCCACGTGCTAGCCGCACAAAGAAGCCGACGGAAAAGATGCAAATATATCAGGAGGAGGAGGCCCAAAGAAAGGAAAAACGGGTTAGTAATCTTTATGAACAGTGGAAAAAGGAAATACGTAAGGCACGTGAGCAAAGGAAAACATACCAAATAGTCAAATTGCTGCACTCATTAACATTTCTAGAGCATGAAAGGGACTGTGTCATTAAACTGTACATAGAAATCAGACATCACATCACTCCCTGTAGTGACACAAGGCGACGTGTAGATGCCTGTGAAGCAGTCACAAGAGACATTGTTAAAATAGCCTATGAAAGACTATCAGGCATAGATGAACATAATAGTGAAGAAGCCAAGGCATATCTTCGTGAGCTGCTCGACAAAGACTATGCCGCTCCATCTATGAGTCTTCAGTCTCACCCTCAGGTAGACACTCTAATAACAGCGGTCTCACTGTTAGATCAGTTGTAACAGCAAAAAAAGCAGAAGATGCAGCTGAATTAGCAGCAAGGGAAGTAGAGTATGAAGTATTATTAGAGGAAGAGAAACAAAGGGAAAGGATTCAGCTTTTAGAGGAAAGGCAAAGAAAAGAACTTGAAGCTCAAAGGCGTGAGCTAGAAAGACTAAAGGCAGAAAAGGATGTAAAGGCTGCACTAGCTAGAGTCATGTCATATGACCAAGAAATAATAAATAAAAACAGTTTTCGAAGCCTACAAGGATGCAGGGGAACGTCTCAATCAAAGGTACGGACATTCATTCGTTATGCAGAAAGCATTCAGAGAAAGACTGGCAAATTGGCCAAAGATACAGTCAAAGGAATCTGCAGGACTTCGAACATTTGCTGATTTTATACAAACATGTCATGAAGCCATGCCACACATTAAAGGCCTTAACATTCTCAACGATTGTGAGGAAAACCAAAGACTCATTCAAAAGCTACCTGACTGGGCAGCAGCAAGGTGGAATCGTCAGGCTACTCAGTTCAGTACAAGTAAAGTGGGGAATTTCCAAGTTTTAAAGACTTTGCTAATTTCATGTCTACTGAAGCAGAGATTGGGGAACAGGCCTAGACAAAATTGATGGTAACCCTAGAAAAGACTGTAAATAATGTGACCAAATGGACATGTTAATTCAAGGTGTGTGCACTAATTAGCATCACAGGTGTGTACAATCTTGTAATCAGTCAGTGGGCCTATTTATAGGGCTTCAGGTAGTCACTGTGTTGTCTGTTGACATGGTGTGTACCACACTCAACATGGACCAGAGGAAGAGAAGGAAAGAGTTGTCGCAGGAGAATAGAAAGAAAATTATAGACAAGCATGATAAAGGTAAAGGCTATAAGACCATCTCCAAGCAGCTAGATGTTCCTGTGACTACAGTTGCACATATTATTCAGAAATTTAAGATCCATGAGACTGTAGCCAACCTCCCTGGACGTGGCCGCAGGAGGAAAATTGATGACAAATCAAAGAGACGGATAATCCGAATGGTAACAATAGAGCCCAGAAAGTCTTCTAAAGAGATCCAAGGTGAACTCCATGCTCAAGGAACATCAGTGTCAGATCGCACCATCCGTCGTTGTTTGAGCCAAAGTGGACTACATGGGAGACGACCAAGGAGGACACCGTTGTTGAAAACAAATCATAAAAAAGCTTGACTGGAATATAACTCTTTTTCACATCAATAGTTATGCAGTGGCACAGAGTTAGACCCTTTTTGACTTCACACAGAAACAGCAACGCGTGCGGCATGACATCACTTTTTGTTGCAGAGACGCTATTGGTTTAAATGCCGTAGAACACGGTCGCAGGTTGAAGCGGAAAGCGCGAGAATGTCTGCGGTCTGGAGGCATTATAAAGTTGATGACAACAACATTGTCATAGCAAACTGTGAGATATGCAAACTTGGGATTGCAAGACGTAGAAAGGAAAGGGCTTCATTTAACACAACAAACCTGATACGGCACCGCAAAAATCAAACACCCGACAATACAGCCAGTTTACCCAAGCAACCCTGCCGAAGTCGAGCTGGGTTGAGCCTAACTGGGGAATTGAAAAGCAAAAGGTCCACGTAATTTTGCGTGACAATGCGGCAAATATGAAGAAAGCTTTGAGTGATAAGGTAGAGATGTTAGTTTTTATTAAGAAAAACATACATTTCCTTCTGTGAAACTACTGTGATACAGTAAGAGTTAGGAGTGCAGTTCCTAAAAGCACATTACTGGCTTTGCAAACACTCTGGCACTTTTATTTTTTCTATTTGTTGAAATGCCTGCTGGGTATTTTAAGTTGAGGTGCTATTTGTTTTTATATTAGACTTTTTATATATTTACTGTTGCACTAAAATCCGAAAGTGAAGAATTTATGTTATTACTTGATTGTTCAAGCTCCCTCACAGAAGTGCACAGTTTAACAGAGTTTTGTATGTTAAAATAAGGTGAATTAAATAAAAAAATTAAATAAATAAAAAATAAGGAACACCCTGGATCTGTTTTTTTGCTCTTCTTTATTATTTTTTATGTATTATAGAAGTATCGGATCGGGACTCGGTATCGGCAGATACTCAAAATCAAATGACTTGGACTCGAGGGCAAAAAAACCTGATCGGGACATCCCTACAGTATGGGAAAGCTGGAAAAATGACTTGATAAACTTAGAGACTATCACTATACCCCACTGTTATGTTCCAATTGACTTTGGAGAAGTTTTGAAATCAGAGTTGCACCACTTCTCTGATGCATGTTCATATGGTTACGGTCAATGTTCATACTTAAGAAATGTAAATAAAGACGGTAAAGGCCAGAGTTGCCCCTATTAAAGTCATAACAATACAAAGACTTGAATTAACAGCTGCTGTTGTCTCAGTTGCTGCAAGTATCACGATAAAGGAAGAACTTGGACTAAAAAATGTTGATGAATACTTCTGGACAGACTCTAAAGTAATTTTAGGCTACAATAATACAATAACGAAGCATGCCGCTTCCACACGTTCGTCTCAAACAGGATTCAAAAGATAAGGCTCAGTAGTTCCCCTCAGCAATGGAGATATGTTCCTACTGATCAAAATCCTGCGGACATTGTATAAGTGCAAGTGAGCTCATCACATCGAACTGGTTTAATTGGATGCTTTTCTTGATAAGGATGGACTCCTCAAGGTGGGAGGAAGGCTTAAAAATGCGTTTCTCTTTCTCAACTATGATGATCTGACTACAGATGCCTTTATTAATGCACTTCGCTGCTTTATTGCCATTAGAGGAGCGGTAAATCAGATTAAGTGCGATCAAGGAACTAACTTTGTAGGAGCTAAAAACGAACTGCAACAAGCTCAGAAACAAGTGGACACTAACTGCCTCACCACATTTTTAGCTGAGAAAAAGTGCGATTTCATATTTAACGCTCCACACTCGAGTCATGCAGGAAGCATCTGGGAAAGGCAGATAAGAACAGTTCGAAATGTACTCCGTGCAACTGTTTCTCTCTCATCAGGCAGACTAGATGATACATCTTTACGGACATTTCTTTATGAGGCAATGGCTATTGTTAAACAGCAGGCCCCTTACAGTAGACAACTTAAGTGACCCTAACAGCCCAGAGCCATTGACCCCAAATCACCTTCTCACCATGAAGTCAAAGGCAGCACTGCCCCCTCCTGGACACTTCATCAGAGAGGACATGTATGCTCGTAAGAGGTGGAGGCAAGTGCAGTTCTTAACAGAGTTAGGGGTACCAACAATTTTGTCTAGGCCTGTTCCATGAGTTTATTTTTTTTAAATAATTCCGTTGAAGCATGGTTGAAAAGCAATGTCTGACTTTCATTGGTTAACATTCATAGAATTTTTCTTTATTATTACTTTTGTCAGAATAAAGTTTTTTTTGGTCCCGTTGGAAAAGAGAATACCTCTCCAATATTGCTACCAGACAAAGGTGGCATACTCCAAAGAGAAACCTGAAAATAGGAGACATTGCGATGGAGAAAATGGCCGATTTACCTCGCCATAAATGGAGATTAGCTCGAGTAGTGGACACAGTGACAGACAAAGATGGACTCGTAAGAAAGGTAAAGATTCGTTTTGGAGAAAAGACAATAAAAAAGGGACATTTATCTGGAAAACCATCCATTGTCGAACGCCCGGTGCAGAAACTGGTTCTGCTCCTAGAGACTATTTGACCACTCTTTTCACTATAGCAAATAATTTACAGTTTGAAGTTTATAACTTCTGCATTAACGGACTTTGTTTAATAGTCTTTAAGGTCAAGGTAATTTCTTCATAGGAAATCTTAAGCTACATTCCTGGTTGTCATTTAGGCTTTAATGATTAGGTGGGAGTGTAAATGACCTACAAATATCGCTTCACTGTGTAATCAGTTAAATTATTTGTTATATTCATTATTATAATCTGTGCTTTTATTTTGAAAGACATTCTATAGAGCGTAAAGTCAAGGTGCTGTAAAGCGGAAGTAAACTGTAAAAAATGCAACGTCAATGTGAGAAAAAACGTGTCTTCCCAAAGCTGAGCAAAACGTGTCTTCCCAAAGCTAACATAAGAGAATATGGTGTTCTCCTGATTATTCAATAAGTTCCATAGCACCTGGTTGATGTGGGAACAAGGTTGTAGTTACGAATGGTAGATAATTTATTTTTGCGCTGTATTTTGTGTTTTCGTTGAATAGCAATGTTTTATATATGACACCAGCAGCGTGCGCTAGCATGCTATGCTAATACGAAAATAAGATTGATAAATCACCTTTTAAGCCTTTGCTTGGTACACCAAGGAAATATTACAATTTGTTATGCATTACCATAAGTTATTAATTTGTCATACAAGTTACATTTCAAGATAATTGTGTATATAAAAGGTCATAAGTTAAACGTTAAAATACAGTTAAATATGGCGCTCCATTTGGAGGTTGTCTTTTGGTTTACAATGATTAAAAAGTGTAATTACATGAAAGAGTAAATCAATCCATGGATAAATATAGATTAATAAGTATAAAAGAATATGTTACGGTAATAATTACATGCTGTAAGATGTTACTTAGGCCTAGTCCACACGGACACGGGTATTTTTATAACCGTGGCGTGCAGTTAGACCATTCGTCCACGGTATCAGGTCACTGAAACCGAACATTTTGAAAACCCTGCCAGGTGAGGGCACATTGTGTAAGTAACTTCAATGTTTACTCTATTCTATTCCCAGTTCACCAGCCACTTACTTTTCACGTGTTGTAAACATAGAGGTTGTAAATCCAACAGATCCGATTCTCTGAACTGCATCTGCGGCAAAAGGTGTTTAAACAACAATATACTTCCACTTGCATGTATTTTGATCGGAATATCAGATATGTCATGCCATAGCTAACACATTTGTGAATATTCTGAATAAAAAAGGAAAAATGACATAAAAGCAGATCATTCATTCAGCGCTGTTGCTGCTGCGGTGTGTCACGTGAAATATAGTTCCCACGTCCCTGGTAGTGTGTGCGCTGGCTTTAGCGGTGCATTCAAGGGCACTCGTAAAACTGATGCAACACCCATCAAAACTGACGTGTTGATGGGTGTTGCTTTTTTCGATAGTAATATCTTTAAAGTTCATATCTAGATATAGATACGATAACGATATATCGTTCAGCCCTAGTTCCTATTTCAATAAAATGTAATGAAATAGGATGGATGCCATACTAAACATGGACCATCCCCTGTGCTTTGCTTTTAAACAGAATTATTTTGCTTTTTAATTTATTTGAAGAGACCTAAAAATTTAATTTTCCTTTTGGGATCAATATAGTTTTTCTATTTACTGTTATTTGCATTATGAACTAGAACAATAAGGGTGTTTGTCTTTGCAAATGTTTTGTTTGTACAAATGTGCTGTAATTGAACAACTGAACCAGAAACCTCAGAGAGCCCTCAAGCCATTTCTGCTCCCTCCAGTCAAATGTACATGTAAAAATAAATAAATGCTATAAAATGATCATATATAAATATTTATATATACATAAATCTCCTAAACCACTTCAGCTTGGCTCTAAACATTCAATTTAAGAGATTTATGCCGAAATAAAATATTGATATATGATGATTTTATAGCATTTGTGTGCATGGACACTTTTGTCTCAAGGGCCCCCAGAGGGTGGTAAGTTGGAGGGGTCCACAAGGGTTAAACCACACTAAACATGGCATGGCAAGTGTAGTTACACTACTTTCCTGCTGGCTAAACTTCAGTCACAAAGTTTTATTAGGCTCAGTTTGTGTCACAACACTATAATTAGAACAGAAAATAATGTTGTGTTCGAGGGATTCTTTTTTTATATTTTACATGCTACTAATGAGAACAAGCAAGTGAGTGTTTTAGATTTTGAACTGTGTGACCTCAAAGCCACATGCACACGTATACAAGCACACACCTAAATTCAGTTCTTTTGTAACATTATGCAAAGCCTTATAGCATACTTTGACACAAATCTCCACTATCTCAGCACAAAGGGGGTTGTCCTTATCTCCCACACAGCACACATCCCCTGGCAACCGGCCCGGCACGCTGAGGAGATTAGGGCAAAGTGGGAAATACACATTAAAAACACTCTTCTTTCCTTGTTGAAAAAAACTTTGCATAAACAGTATATGCTCTTTGAAAGCATTTATCATTTTGGGAAGCTGTCCCTGTGGCCTGTGGTGATGTCCTTCTGGCTGTGCTTAAGATAGACTCGGAACACAACCAGCTGAAAGTATTCCAGATGGTTTTGTCTAATTGGGTAAAAAACTTGTGGTCTGGTGGTATGGTGTTGTTTGAATGTTAAATGTTCACCTGAGAAAGAGCTGCAAAAGATCGGATTTCAATGTTGTCAAAAAAAATACAGAAAACTTGTTGCAGATGTACAGTTCTGCTCAGTATTGTGCAGAAAATATAAGCCTTTCTGTCACAAGTGACTCCTCACATTAACAGTGATTTTACTAGCTCTTTTTAGACATGTTTTTAACTCCACATTGGTGCTGTTCCATAACTTAATCCCTACATCTTATTTTGACCCTTTTTATAGCTTTTTGAAAAGTGACAAATATCATATTTTCTCAAAGGAACTTAAAGGAGCATTACGGAAGATCCAAAGTTTTTGTACTAGTGTGCCCCCTCTGGCGTTAGCGGTACTGCATGTGCATGTTCACTGTGCGCATGCTTGTTCGGCCACGAACAAACAACAACCAAAGAAGAATCTGCCGTTTTAGTGTGCTGCTTGTGTTGGTTGGTTTACTTATGGCAAATGAACTATTAAAACTTCCGTAATAACTTTAAAAGAACATCTGGACACAATCTGGAAGGGATGTTTTTTCTGCTTTAAATATTATTTACATTATTCTCTAAAACCACTGCACACAGTTTTAATGTTCACAAAAACTAATTTCCTCAATTGGGACAAAGGTACTAAGACTACAAAGAAAAAATATATTCGATATAAATAAATATAATTATAATTTATCAATTTTTGTATCAGATTGTGTCCTTACTCACCATATGTGTGACGAGGACAGACTGCATTTTGCTGGCACCAAGGTAACCCAAGATGTATGAGGCAAAAAGAGACGCCACCTGAGAAAAATGCAAAAGATTTGACCTGAACAATTAGGCATTAATACGTATTGTTCCATATTGGGTTTGTTGAAACTAAATGTGAAGTACAACTGTATATGGCATACAATATCTGGTCTTATTTAACAGTGGGTTTAACGTAAAACAATGGCTTTCTCTAATGCCACATTCTCTTGCAGTGTTTTTACCTGAGTGAGCAACACAAACTGGGCAAACTGCCAAGGCAACATGAAGCACAAATTCGAGATGCCAAGAGCAACCAGGGCTGTCTTGCTTGGATTTCTTGTCCTGAGTAAGAGAAAATAGGGAGGTGAAGAAAGAAAAAATGCTAGTTTTATAAATGTTGAGAATAAAAATTTTAAAATTACTCTATTTTTACTTAACCCAACACAAAGGGTGCAATTCAGGGTTACATCTAATAAAGCATTTATGTGTAGAAAAAAAACGTTTTAAAGATATGTTAAAGTGAAAGCCTACCGTAAGATGTAGGTTAAAAGCACCATCTGCAGAACAAGAAAAGGGTAAGCAAAACTTTCCCTAAGAGGTGGTGTCCACATCACACGGGTGCTCTGAAAACATACATATCAAACATATTAACAACCGGTTGCTCTAGGATAATATCCATCAAACACATAGCCCGACTTATTATGTCATGTCCCACATAAAAATGTAGTCTGTATTGTAATATCAGCATAGAGAAAATCTCACAATACTGTTATGGACTAGTTTAATTTTGCCGTCAGTGTACCACAAAGAGACCTTTATCTCTTTGTGTTGAGGAGGTATAGCACTGCTGTCAATCTTAGTCAAATGTCATGGTCTGTTTCCAGCAGGGAACACTGTACATGTCCCAAAGACTTCATTTCTTCTTTCATTTTCTTCCGCTTGGTCCCGTTACGGGTCGCGGGAGCTAGAAAGCCAGAGTACTTATATACAGAGTACTCACAGAAAGGCCGGAGTTAGCCAAGGATGTTCAAGTTGGCCGGGGTTTGAACTCACAACCTTCTGCTGTGAGGCAGGAGCGCTAAACACTCTGTGATATAAATACATTTATGAGTATATTGCCATGGCCTTGTCGAGGTATTATCTTAGTAAAGAGAAGAGTTTTTTTTATGGTTACATTCTACAATATTTATCATATGATGAACTTGGTATCTTGATATGCTAGTATTATGAGGTTTTGATTTTGATTGTCGATACCTCTGAACTACAAAAAAAGCTAAAAGAGCAACAGCATAATATAGATCCAGGAAACGGAGTGTAGATTGGTGAGCAGAGTGACGTTGTGAGAAGTGACATTATTAAAACAAAAAAACTTGTGCAATGGCTAGCGGTGTGAGCAATTTTTTGTGAAATTTAGCCCTTCCAATCAGAGAACAAGCAATAATACATTTGATAATTTACCATCAAACACTGGGACCACTGTAATGTGACAAATATCAAAAGACAGGTATTGAAAACACTCACGATACCCGATTTCTTTACACTAACCACTATTGTAACAGAGCTGTATCAGACTTTAAAAGGTTAATAAAAAGCCAACAATATGGCAGACATTATTAATGTTTTGGGGAAGGCGACATGAAAACCACATATTCTAATTTTGTTTCCATATCACAGTCACTGTACAACTCTGTATACTCTGTTTTTGGTGTTGAGCAGAGAAATAGTTTTGTCTCTTTGTCCAAAAACAGTTTCTAGAAGTCAATCTTGCAAGAACCTAACTTTTCTATAAATATATTTTATGTAGTACTTCAAACTACAAAGAAAAGATAACCCTTTCTATATTAAATGTGACAACTGCAACCACAGTAGCTGAGAAATCCATGTCAAGAAGCGACAGCTGTGGCTGCGTTTCAAAGTGAAATGTTACCATATAGACTTTCTATTTGTACTGCTGAGAGGGATGTGGGTGGGTTTGCTTTGAGTGCCGGCCAAAAGCAGCGCTAAGCTCCTTTGAGGGCTGGAATCAAAACCTATTAAAACACCCTCTGCTTTTCAGAGGCCTTTTTCAGTTTAGATTTCTGTTACGTTCCACAGGCTTATACCCACAGTGACTTATTCTGAGCTTCACCATAAAGCAAAAAACTCTGAAATCTCCTAAAAAAGTGACACTGTGAAATGATGAAAAAGTGAAATGATGGAATGGTTACTGAAAAATATTTTTCAAATTCATTGTAACTGTTAAATTAACAAAGATATTTCAGAGAAAGTCACAGTTGGTTTTCATATGCCAGGGTTTTGTGAATTGTCATAAACAGAATAGTGTCTGTGTGATACACTATGAGTTTGTTTGTTGATTTATGCAAATTAGCCACGTGTTTCCATTTCACAGAGCAGTGTTTGGGTCTTTTAACATAACATTATGTGGAGTATCATTTATATCAGGGGTTCCCAAACTTTTCAGACCACGACCCCCAATATTTGACTGCTGACGATCCGCGACCCCCCCCCTCCCCTCTTTGTTCCTCTTTTCTTCTTATAAATGCATGTAGCCTACATGCAAATTATTATTATTTAGCCTATTGTATTTATTTTTGGAATGTATTTATTTATCTATTATTATTTAATTTATGATTATAAAGGGGTGCACTTAAGACAGTATGTTTATCATAAAATAATTAATGAATGTTTTATTTAAAAAAAGAAAGAAAGAAAGAAAGAAAGAAAGAAAGACAGTTTTTACCGTTTTAGAAATGTTTGTGTACTATTCATTCTTAACATGAAGACTTGTTTTGGTGATTTTATTATACTATGCTTTTTGCCCAAAATGGACTTTAAAAGTAGCCCGCGGACTTGGCAACACGCCGTCACTTAACTGTCACAATTAATCGGAGCAAACAAAGTTTTACTAAGTTTAACAAAGTTTTACTTTCAGTTTATTTTAACTATCCTAAATTTATACTCGCATCGTTACAACCTTTTTAAAAATATATAAAAATAATCATTAAAAAAAAAAAAAATCATAAAAAATAAATAAATAAATATATGGAAATCATCTCTCGACCCCCCGCCCACCACTCGGTCGCGACCCCCACTTCGGGAACCAGTGATTTATATCACCACAAAAATCACAAATTATCTTAAAAATATGTATGTATACGTGTACCGGCAATAACATATTGTTCTTCCTATATTTTTTCCTAAAGGTTTCATACACAAACATGCAATCAATTCTATACTAACCCCAGAAACTACTTACTTCACCGTGATTGAAGAAAAAACACAAGGTGGTCACAATGCCACCCAGACGACTGCCACTAAAAACACAGAAAACAAACAGGTAAGGCAAGGTCAGTACTATCTTGGCAGAAGAGAACAACTCATAATTACGTTTTTTTTTCCTTACAGTTCAACACAGAGCTATAGGTTACTGCACGCTTTTTAAAATCACATTTTAGGTTAAGAAAAGAACCAGACAATTAATATTGTTTTAGAAATCCAATACTCCACTCCAAGAAAGCTTTGGAGTGTTTTTGATTTATATATCAATTGCTGGATATAATGTTTAAAAGTTGTTTCATGTCACATTAAAAGGATTTGTTGCACTAAATAAAAAAATAAAATAAATACATTTTTGGATCCTGAACCCAAACTGCATCACCAATTTATTATTGCTAATGCTTTTGTAAATACCCAAACTGTCAGATGAAGACATGATAATCTAATTCCATCATTCCAATGCGAGTGACTTTTCCCTAATCACAGACATTTTTACCTGAGATAAGTGCCATAAATGAAGAAGAGGCTCATCATCAGCCCATTCAGCGTGAACACACAAGTCACATAGAAATACGCTGGGTCGCCCATGCCTAATGTGCACAACACATACATACAAATCAACAAGACATGATTAGACAGGGTTACGCACGAGTCTATTTTGTTTTTAACAAAAAAACATTTGTCGTCAATTGTCACCTAATTAACTGCTGCTTTACACACTTTTAGTAAAATGTAATTGGACAGGTCACTTGTTTTGTTTCAAGCATTTTTTGATTCTTAAGGTGTTTAACAATGTATTTGAGAAAATACGCCGGAAAAAACACGGACTTTGCTTTTCCTGAAGTTCAGTGAACTCACTGACTGGAAATCAGTGCTGCTGCCAGGAAAATTAGCGGATGAAAAAAATGAGGAACAAAGGTTCACTTATTACAAAAAGTTGCTTCACGTTCCAATTATTAAAGTTTTCTTTTCTCAACAGGCTTAATCTATAGGCTCTTGTGTTTTTCACATATGAACCATACAGACAGTTACAAGAAATGATCACACTCTCTGTCAGCTCTGATGTAAAGCGGCTTACATCAGGTTTATGTAAACAGTGTGTGTACACTGACCCTAAGGTCCCCCACTCCACTAATGAGACTGACAGAAAACAGTTGCACAAAGGAAAGCCGACGGCAGTTTGCCTGTTTACTGTCAGCACATTTATCCAGGATAGTGCAATGTTCACATTTTATCGACTATCTCTTCTATGAGCATTCTTGCATTTAGAGCTGAAATGATTCATTGAAGAAATTGAGTAATTCAATTACAAAGATGCCTCGATGATTCAGGCAGGCACGTTCATTAATGCCTGTGGCAGCTAAAACCACTTTCACACGTCCACTGAGATCTGCACCGGCTGTATCCGCGTGCCCTTCTTATATATGAACAAAATCCCCACAACTTCCACACCTGTACCAGGAACCCTAGTGACAAGTCTGGAGTGCCCCGTTGTCCAAAAAATTACAGTGCGTGTTCTTCAGTGTAGTCTCCGCAGTGAGCTCATTCTCTCTGCAACTGTTTGAACTTTAATTTAAACTGTTTGATTAAGGTCCTCACATGTTTGAATATAATATTGTATAAATATTAGCCCAAAAAATTCCTGTCTCCATAAAAGTGTTGGGTCATTTGTTTGTTAGCTCCGTCAAGCTCATTTATAAATAATATACTGCCAGTTACCAAGTATCTGGGCAGCCCTAAAATACAAGAGATCTGAATAGGAAGTTTGCAGAAAGGAATGTAATTTGGGTGGAATAGAATATCAGTCTCTGAAAACAGAAACCGCTGACAGTGAGAGTCTAATGTTTGATGCATCAATTTTGTTTAATTGTTTCTCTTTTACGTTATGCAAATTTACTCTTCCCTTGTCTATGCATTACTATACACTATGTTTGTTGCATTAAACAATCCTCTTGCAAATACAAGAAATACAAATGCAAGCAGAACTCAGTGGTGACGTTGTGTACCTTCACAGCTCTCCACAGGGGACAGCCCCTCTCCTCTGTTGATGGACCAGCAGACCTTTGTGGGAATTCCAAAGTAACTCATTACACCCGAGTAGATGCGGTACCAGCTGGCCAGGACCACCTGTAGGCACAGACAATGAGACACAATAGAGGTAAATCTTTCCTCTTTGAGATTCTTGGACAAGCCTTTGGGTGGACCAGTACTAGTACCAGTACTCAGTCACACACTGAAAGCAGCAAATCACGGTGCTATAATAGGCTAGGGGTATTGTCATATGCTTTTCCAATTAACACAAGAAAATATGTACTGGTAGACTCTATTAGAGCTGTGCAAGTTGCCTATTTTTCCGATTTGCATTTATCTCATCACTTACTAACAGGAAATACTCCTAAAACTATGTTTGCTGTGGGTTAACGGGAGATTTAAAGCTACTAAAGGTCTGTTTAAGAATCTAATTAAGTCTGTATTGAGTAACACTTTAGCATAGCTTGGTTGATGTTGTGCAAGAATAAACAAATAATTAAGAGTTCCTCACCTCTGGATAAAGATTGAATCTCTGCAGCGTGTTAATCACCAGGGGGTACTCTGTGAGTCGATCATTCATTATACTGTGTAGGCCTTCCAGGAAAGAGGGGGCATCAATAATAATCTTGTAGTAAGAATAGTATAGTCCCTAAAAACATGAACACAGTACATTAAATATCCATCTGGAGGACAAGTTTGGGAAAAAAAAACACAAATGCCTGATGATACATTTACCATCACAGAGCAATAAAGTATTTATTATCTTTCAAGAGAGCAAGAAAATGCAGTCTGTTGCTGGGCAGTCTCCGAAAAAAAGAGATCGTAGATGACCTAAAAAACTATTAGAAAGGGCTGGTTCAACTATAGGTATTAGTTAGAGACTCTGTTTGAGGCAGTGGAGCAACAGACACAAAACAGGACGGATGCTATACTGAACAACATGGACCATCCCCTGTATTGAGCTTTTGAACAACAGAGAGCAATCCTCCTTAAATTCAACTTGTAGTTCGACATAAGATTATTGGCAGCAGTGTTTGCAGGATATTGCAAACACTGCTGCCAAGTATTGGTAATTTAAGAGAAAATAAAACTGTGTGGATCCATAAAATAAATAAATAAATAAAAATAAATAAATAAATAAATAAATAAGACTTACCATTTCGGTACGAAATGCCATTTCTTTCTCAAGATTAGACAAATGAGAAAAGTGTCGGTCATTTTCAAAGAGCTGCGAGAGATGGTACCTGATAACAGGAGAGAAAAGTATTATCCAAAACAAATCAAACAGGAGAACACTATGTTAGCAGCAAACCCTACACTACTGATTAGTGCTCTGTTCTGTTAAAATAGCATATGTTGAATTACTGAGGGAGAATCACAATCTTTTATCTCAATCATGATCTAAACTACAATTATATAACTTCCAACAGTCTTGCCGTTTTGTGCATTGAGGCATGTTCTATGAACACTGTGATCTTTGCAGTATTTCAGACTGCCTTTTAGATATACTGAAATATGTGGGGTCTGCTGTCTTTGCACTTTTGAGTACCTATTCACCTGTGATCACACAAAGGTGAAAAATTGGCTAGCTCTTACACTTATGTATGGTAATTATGTTGGACAGCTTGCATTAACTTACCAGTGAAGATACCCGGCCAGGGCAGCTGTGGACAGAGAAGATTCAATTTTACTAGCAGTTGACAACAGGAACTCCATAACTCTGTATAAAGACAACAGTATCGTGGTATTTAAGCAGTAGTATGTAGTAAGCACTGCTTAAAAGGTAATATGCAGGACTTTCATGAAAATTTCTATTAATCCTTAGATACTAGCAATCTCTTTTAAAATAAACTCAATTTAGAGGAGAATGTTTCTGTAAATCATTTCACCATTTTTTTCCTTTGTGAGGATGTCTGAGGCTGCTCTTTGTTGTTCAAAATCCGAACGCAGGAGATGGTCCATGTTGTTGTATAGCATCAATCCTAAGCCTCAACCAGAGTCTCTAAAGTCTGTGAAGGTTTTCAGTCATCCAGGACATCTTGAAAAAAGGTTTACTTTCTCTAAACTAACACCTATAGTTAAACCATCCCTCTCTAGTAGTTCAAGGCGCCTATATTTTGCTATTAATCTGGGGTAAAAGAGAAGGGATGGGTCAGGATGCCAGCTTTGTTTACACGCATTCTTCTGGAAATCCTGCATAGTCTGCCTTTAAACTTTGTGGGGGAAACTTGTTATTACGTGGAATGTTATTGTCACACTGCAAAAATGGAGCTCTTCAAACTAATATAATAAATACAAACAGTTATTGCTTTTAAGGGTCTATGTGCTAATCTTAGTAGACTGAACGGTGGTAGAGCTAACTAACCCGAGTAGTTGCTACACGTATGGAACGTCGTTAGCGGTTAGCAAGGAACTACTATCACTATGCTAGCTGCTAACCTCGAAGCTAGTCCGAACTTACCGAGGAGCAGAGTGGTTCCGAGCTTCGCGGCTAATGAGGGAGCTAGCCCGAGCTTGTGCCTAATCCCTCCGTTTGAATGGATGCCGGGAAAAGACTTGCCCTCCCTACCCGCTCGCCTTACGTTACTTTTCCCAGAGGGTGAAAGCAGCGGGCTCTTGTCACGCTCCGTCTGGGTCACAGTACTCTTCCCGGACTGTTTTCGGGCTTTAGCCGCCATAGCTTCGCAGGGAAGACCGAGGCTGTTGCGGTGTGGTGAGCGGCTAGAAAGGCGGAGAGCAGTGGGCTCGGCAGCTCCCTTGTGTTTGTATCTACTGCTCAGATCTGCCCCTGGACTAACACTACATCAGTGATGCTTTCATTGGTTTTACGTTGAGACTCTCATAGAAGTCTTATAAAATGTCGCCATCAGCCGGTCATTTACCTGTACTACAAAAGGTTTCTGCTCGTTACCATAGAAACCACTGGGTACCATATGGAGGTGAACGAAGGAAACCAAGCAGGCCTGACTCAAGAAAGCAACCCGAGTTCGAATCTAGGTTGCATCTATTGTTCCATGTCATCCAAAATTTTCTCCCTAATTGTTGTCCATCTCCACTGTCGCTGCTAAGAAACAGTGAAACATAATGCAATCATTGAGCAGAGATTACACAAATTTATTAGAGGGTGCTACGCAACGTTTTGCATTTATGAAATGGGCTTGCCTACCTGTAGGCAAGAATCTCTGCTGCTTCATGGTCTTGTTACTGACTTTATTACAACCAGCAAGCTGAATGTTTTATGCAAATAAGCACCAATGTGGTGGCGGAACCGGAGCCCCACCCTGGAGCCAGGCCCAAGGTTGGTGGTCTCTCCTTTTAAGAATGGGGACCGGAGGGTTTGTTCCAACTACAGAGGGATTACACTCCTAAGCCTCCCCAAAAAAGTCTATACCAGGGTATTGGAGAGGAGAATTTGGCCAATAGTCAAACCTCGGATTCAGGAGGAACAATGCGATTTTCCTGGTCGTGGAACACTGGACCAGCTCTAGGCCTATACCCTCTCTGGAGGGTTTATGGGAGTTTGCCCAACCAGTCCACATGTGCTTTGTGGATCTTGAAAAGGTGCTCTAGGAGTATGGGGTCCGTGGCCCCTTGCTAAGGACTGTCTGGTCCCTGTACAACCGGAGCAAGAGCTTTGTTCGCATTGCCAGCAGTAAATCCGACCTGTTCCCAGTGCATGTTGGACTCCAGCAGGGCTGCCCTTTGTCACCGGTCCTGTTCATTATCTTTATGGACAGGATTTCTTGGCGCAGCCAGGGACCTGAGGGAGTCCGGTTTGGGGACCACAGGATCTCGTCTCTTCTTTTTGCAGACGATGTTGTCCTGTTGGCTCCATCAAGCCAGGACCTTCAGCGTGCACTGTGATGGTTTGCAGCGAGTGTGAAGCGGCTGGGATGAGTATCCGCACCTCTAAGTCTGAGGCCATGGTTCTCAGTCGGAAAAGAGTGACTTGCCCCCTTCAGGTTGGTGGAGAGCTCCTGCCTCAAGTGGATGAGTTTTAGTATCTTGGGGTCTTGTTCACGAGTGAGGAAAGTAGGGGGAGCGTGAGGTTGACAGGCGGATCGGTGCAGGTTCCGCAGTGATGCGGTCTGTGGTGAAGAAGGAGCTGAGCTGCAAGGCGAAGTTCTCAATTTACCGCTTTACCGCTCGATCTACGTTCCTACTGTCACCTATGGTCATAAGCTTTGGGTCATGACAGAAAGAACAAGATCCGAAATGAGCTTTCTCCGCAGGGTGGCTGGGCTCTCCCTTAGAGATAGGATGGGGAGCTCAAAGTAGAGCCGCTGCTCCTCCACATCAAGAGGAGCAAGCTGAGGTGGCTCGGGCATCTGTTTTTGATGCCTCCTGGACGCCTCTCTAGGGAGGTGTTCCGGGCATGTCTCACCGGGAGGAGACCTCGGGGAAGACCTAGGACATGCTGGAGGGACTATGTCTCTCGGCTGGCCAGGGAACGCCTCGGTATCCCCCGGTAGAGCTGAAGGAAGTGTCTGGGAAGAAGGGGGAGGCTGGGCGTCTCTGCTTAGACTGCTGCCCCTGTGGCCCTGAATAAGCGGTAGAAGATGGATGGATAGATGAATGTACCATTTTTCAAATAAATTTCTAGACACAAATCTTTTTTCTTTTCTGTTCATAACGAATGACCTTTCCTCCTCAGCCCCCTTGACCTCTGCTGTGCCACAGGGTTCCATTTTGGGCCTCGTTTTATTTTCATTGAATATGTTGCCTTTAGGTTCATGTGATTTTTATCTGTATGCAGACGACTTGCAGGTTTACATTCTGGTTGTCCCTGCTTGTCCTGACAGTCTCATATTCATCAACAGATGTTTAGATGATATCAAATTGTGGCTGTCTCAGAATTTTCTCTGTTCTTGTGGCTCGTCCAACCTGCCCAGTGTTTCAGCTCCTGGTCCTGTTGTTTTGGCCCCCTACTTTAACCATGTTGTCAAAAATTTGGGGGTGAAACTAGACGGCAGTCTAAAATTTAACAAACAAATTGATTCTGTGGTTAGGGCAAGCTTTTTTCAGCTTTGCCTCCTTTCAAAGGCTAAACCTTTGTTGAGTTGCTCTGACCTGGAGAAAGCTATTCATGCTTTTGTTTGCTCCTTGTTGCATAGCTTACTGCAATGCGCTCTATGTGGGAGTTCTGGTCATCTGGTCTTCACTATATTAAAATGTCCTGTACATGTCCTGTTTTGTAATCTTAATGTTTGTTTTTAATGCAATCAGTGGCCTTGCACATTCTTTTTTTGTGTGAGATTTTAACCCCTCACCAACCCAGCAGAGCTATACGTTCCACTATAAAACATCTGCTGAAGGTCCCCTGGTCCTGGTTCAAACAATTGGGGCAATCGTTTTTTTTTTTTTTTGCAGTGGTCAATCCTAAACTCTGGAACTCTTAGCCCATTGAGTACATTCCATCACTGACTTGCCTCTGTTTAAAGCTAAACTTAAGACCCACATTTTCAGAATGGATTTTGGCACTTAGTGGATCAATGACACTGCTCTGTTTTTATTGTGGTAATGTTTTTTTAAACCTCTTTCTAATTATATTTATCAATTGTTAATGTTGTACAACACCTTGGTCAATCTGTGGTGTTGTAAGGTGCTATATGCATACATTATTGATTGATTGATGGATTGAACAATCACAATAATTTAGGGTATATCCACTGGATGCAGTTCTAGAGAATATTAAGGTAACCTTTCAGACAACAGGGTTCAGCCTTACAAACAGAAATGGGTTCTCTCTGAAACAAAATTTGCAAGTCTTGTGGTTTTTCAAACCTGCCATTTTCAGTACCAGCCCATTCACGCCTCAGCAGCTTACTAGCTTACTATTGAGTACTTTTTACTGTGAAGTAAATGTTAAAATTTAAAGTAAAAAAATGGCACAAAAGTAATTTTTTTGTTTAATTTGTCTGTCTAGTCTAGTGTGACAATTTGCCCCACACACTGTGACAACTTATAGGCTATTACTGTTATGCCCTTGGCTGCTTGCCCTTAAAGTAACATTACCTTTACAGTGACACCACATTTAGGGTCAAAGGTGAGGGTAAGACCAGCTCTGCAGGGTTGTGACAATGTACCATGGCTGGATTATCCAATTGCATTTGCCCACGGGCCCTTGAAGGACGACCACTCTACCACTGAGCCACTGCATCAAACCAACAGTTGTATTGGTTTGATGCAGTGGCTCAGTGGTAGAGTGGTCGTCCTTCAACCGGAAGGTAGGCGGTTCAAGTCCCGCTCTCCCCACAGTTCATACTGTCGTTGTGTCCTTGGACAAGAAACTTAACCCACCTTGCCTCCAGTGGTGTTCCAGCTGTAAAACTGGTAGTTAGGAGCTTCAAGTAAGTCGCTTTGGATAAAAGCGTCTGCTAAATGACTAAATGTAAATGTACAGTGGGGATCGAAAGTTTGGGCACCCCAGGTAAAAATTTTATTAATGTGCATAAAGACGCCAAGAAAAGATGGAAAAATCTCCAAAAGGCATCAAATGACAGATTAGACATCCTTATAAGTCAAAAAAGTTAGATTTTATTTCCATCATTTACACTTTCAAAATAACAGAAAAAAAAAAATGGTGTCTACAAAAGTTTGGGCACCCTGCAGAGTTAATACCTTGTAAAATGTGGTTAGGAGGCACCAGAAACTCTTGCATGTATCCTACAAAGGTTTGTCCTTTAGATAGTGGCTTATTCAATTAAATATGCCAACTCAAAGGGTATGTCTCATTTTGCTTCAATCATGCATCCTCCAGCCCTCGACTCCTCACTCACACCGGAAGTTATTCTCATTGTGCCATCTTTACCACTGGCCTTAAGTGCTTTGAGAGTCAGCCCAGGTTTACTTTTAGCTGGATTAGCATGTTTAGACCACTAGGTGTCACTGTAGCTCTGTGGCTACAATTCTGTACCATTTGAACAGACTTGCTGGTTTCTTTTTATGTTTAATTTAAAACAGGGGCTAATGGACCACGTGGAGCCTACTGTGATCTATTTGGGATACATCGTTTGTATCTGAAAACATTTATTAACAAAACTAAGCTAACAAGTTAACCAAGGAAGCGTTCTTGACAGACAGAGACAGAGATAGCATTTAAAGGCCATAGCTTCAAATGTACTCTGTGTTTCTTTGTCTGTTGACAGAGACAGGGACGTGAGGCGAGATGAACTGATCTCATCTGTTGAGCTTAGAGACAGACAGCATGAAGGGGAATACAGTAATGCGTGCCCTCCAGTGGTGACATCATGACAGCTTTTCAAAAATTCCCACTTAGGGTGATGTGGTCCAGGCTTAAGAGCATAAACACTGAATTCATCTTTGTGTAGCTATTTTAGCATTATTGTTTATATAATACACAAATACATTAAAATTTTCTTTACATTAATTTCACTTTTTACTTGACACCTACTTATTGAGGTCTTGAAATGGCTCCACTGCTCCACTGGTTGACCCAAAGACAAATGGTGATTGGTTGGTTCCCCTAACCCTTAGCTCATGGGGGCATTATGTGATAGAGCTATTCATTATCCTCTTCCATCTCTGTTGGTCAAATATTGTATTGTGGCACCACACAATACAATATTTGATACACTGTCCACAATTTTCATGCATCCATTTGATTCACTTTCAATAAACTGTGATATCTGTAAATAAATAATTATGGTGTAATTAAAGGTGTCTGAAATTAACTTCTGTATAGTTGCTCTTTTGCACATTTCCAGAACAGCCCTCTTAAAGTGTTAACAAATATCACAATATCTGCATCACATTAACTTATGAGGAAATTGATGCAATAACAAAACATAGGATATTTTGCCCTACCTTTACGTATTACACTTCAAGTTTTTGTGATACAAATATTGGAGCAATCTTGCACTAATTGAGAAAACAACACATCCTGGTTTCGAGACATGGCTAACTTGACTTACCACAGATGCTCACGTCTAAATGGACTGTTCCAACTGATCTCTCCAACTAGTAGACAGAACTCTTATACATGCCTTTGATATGCTTTTAATTTTAGATTTTTTTTGTATTTCCTTTAACTTACAATTGAAATTTCTTTCTCCTTCAATGTTTGGAAAACAGTACTTCTCCTCATTGTACAGCAACAACTCTGTGCAGCAAATTTCCACATGCAGCTTCACACACTGTTGTGCCATGTTGAGGCAGTCTTTCTCCCTGCCCACACACATTTGACAGGATGCTTATTGTTACACCGCCCGGCAGCAGTTGTTGTTGGAGCACTGCGCACTACCACCATCCCTTTTCGAGCAGGTCAGAAGCCACGCCTGAAAACCACCACATGTGCAGAACATGGAAGAAAAAAAACCCCGGCCTGCGTGCCACATCTTTCAGTATCATCATCAACTTGCAGCCCTCCAGGAGCTGTCTCATCCTCCTCCCTCTCACTGCGGTGTTTTCTCTGACTCCCAGGCCTGAACCCCGTCCCAGTACAATAACTGAGGCTTAGTTGTCCGTCAGAGGTGACTGCGGTGAAGGACATGTGGTTGAAAGGCGTTAGCTCAGTTCAGAATGGCACTGTGGGATCTGTTTTAGGCTCAAACTCAATATGGACCTTGCTGCCAAGATCTCCAGAACTAGCTTTGCTTCTGACAAAAGTCAAATCCCGGGGTTTAAAGTGGAGTTTAAAATATAATGTACAAAAACTTTATTAAAATTGTTAAAATTCATATGAAGTTATGTTGGCAAGAAGACAGAAAACAGGAGTGGAACAATACTTAAAAATGGTAAGTCTAAATTGAATATGTTTTATTTATTCTGTTTCTTTTATGTGTGTGGGTTTAATAAAATGTAATTTGTTTTGCAAAGGCAATAGATATTGAGGCCTTGGTCCAATGTCAGCAACATCCTGGTTGCTAGTATGCCGTAAATTTTGCTGAGAACTGCTCAGTTTGTAGACTCTGTCAACAACATTTACATTTACATTTAGTCATTTAGCAGACGCTTTTATTCAAAGCGACTTACAGTGTTACATTTACATTTTTACATATTAGTTGACAATTTCATTTAAAGCGACTTACATTAAGCTTCTTTTCACAAGTGTTACAGCTGGAACACCACTGGTGACTTATTTGATCAAAAACAGCAAGACAAAAAGCCATGTTTTCTTTTAGCTTTGAAGCAGGCCTCACAGGTCTTCATATTATCAACGTCCCATTATTTCTTCACATCAGTAAGTATGACACTTAACTTTGCACTGTTGCTGGATTTTTGTGAGATTTGGGAGTTTCCAAACACGGGTAAATCCATCTTGTATCGCAGCAAGCAAACCACCTGAGTCGAACCATGGGCTCACGGCCCAATGATGTGGCAGCACAAACAGGAAGAGGCGGGATTTTAATTTGACAAAATGCAACAAGCAACCTCTTCTCCTCTTTGTTATCAACATGGCTATGCTAATGCCTTTTGCTAAAGCAAAAAAATGTGGCACTAAAGGATTTTCTGGAAGGAAAAAAAAGTTGTGCTCTTCTTTCTACTGTCTTTGGCATATTCTAAATACATTGAGAGAATGTATGAAGTTGGCAGGATTGGACAAACATCTCCCAGATGGAAGCAAAGACAGAGTTGGCGTCTGGTCTGGAGCTTCAGTATTTGTGTTCAAAAGCCAAAGTAACCAAGAGACAGTGGTAAGACAGCTGGCACTATGTTTCTGTGAGTCTGCATTCTTACTCATGAGAAAACAGTAAAACATTAGCTTCTTAAAATAATAAAGAAATGCCTGCAATGTGAGCCAAGTTGTATTCTAGTATAGGCTTACTGTATAAATATGGTCTCCTATAAGGTCACCCCAACATATGGACCGGTCAAGATGGGGGTGTGAGAACTGTGGTGAAATAAAGACTGGGCAAAATTGCAATAAAGAGTAACAGAAAGGTAGGTGAGAGTGTTATGAAGCTACTCATGGCATTTGCCCTCTTTGAATTTTTATTTATACATTAGAGAGTAATTGAGCCCAGTTGACGGAGCCATTACGTCCTGTTCCTACTACTGCTTTTGAGTCACATTCTTGAATAAAGGTTTACGGCACTTATGAACAATATAAATATAATAATAATATCAATTTTATATCTGTTTCTACATTTGCATTAAGTGAATGTATAATCTGACCATTTTCCACTGGGTTTGTTCCATGGATGACATTTACATTTACATTTATTCATTTAGCTGACGCTTTTATCCAAAGCGACTTACATTGTTCTAATGTAATTACCAGTGTTATAGTCACTGGAGGCAAGGTGGGTTAAGTGTCTTGCCCAAGGACACAAACGACAGTATGAACTGTGGGAAGAGCGAGAATCGAACCGCCTACCTTCCGGTTGAAGGACGACCGCTCTACCCACTGAGCTACTGCCGCCCCATGAAGGATGAATCTTTGAAATTTTCTACGTGGATCTAGGGTTAATCATGGCCATTGTTGACTTAACAGTAATAGTTGCTATATAATATAATAGTTGCTCTTTATATATATAAATATATATACACACGTGGACAAAATTGTTGGTACCCTTCGGTCAATGAAAGAAAAACTCACAATGGTCACAGAAAAAACTTTATTCTGACAAAAGTAATAATAAATAAAAATTCTATGAATGTTAACCAATGAAAGTCAGACATTGCTTTTCAACCATGCTTCAACGGAATTATTTTAAAAAATAAACTCATGGAACAGGCCTGGACAAAATTGTTGGTACCCCTAAATAAATATTTTGTTGCACAACCTTTTGAGGCTATCACTGCAATCAGACGACTCCTGTAACTGTCAATGAGACTTCTGCACCTCTCAGCAGGTATTTTGGCCCACTCCTCATGAGCCAACTGCTCCAGTTGTTTCCGGTTTGAAGGGTGTCTTTTCCAGACGGCATGTTTCAGCTCCTTCCAAAGATGCTCAATAGGATTGAGGTCAGGGCTCATAAAAGGCCACTTTAGAATAGTCCAATGTTTTCCTCTTAACCATTCTTGGGTGTTTTTTGCTGTGTTTTGGGTCATTGTCCTGTTGCAAGACCCATGACCTGCGACTGAGACCAAGCTGTCTGATACTGGCCAGCACATTTCTCTCTAGAATCCCTTGATAGTCTTCAGATTTCATTGTACCCTGCACAGATTCAAGACACCCTGTGCCAGATGCAGCAAAGCAGCCCCAGAACATAACGGAGCCTCCTCCATGTTTGACAGTAGGGACAGTGTTCTTTTCTTGATATGCTTCATTTTTCTGTCTGTGAACATAGAGCTGATGTGCCTTGGCAAAAAGATCCATTTTTGTCTCATCTGTCCATAGGACATTCTCCCAGAAGCTTTGTGGCTTGTCAACATGTAGTTTGGCATATTCCAGTCTACCTTTTTTATGATTTGTTTTCAACAATGGTGTCCTCCTTGGTCGTCTCCCATGTAGTCCACTTTGGCTCAAACAACGACGGATGGTGCGATCTGACACTGATGTTCCTTGAGCATGGAGTTCACCTTGGATCTCTTTAGAAGTCTTTCTGGGCTCTTTTGTTACCATTCGGATTATCCGTCTCTTTGATTTGTCATCAATTTTCCTCCTGCGGCCACGTCCAGGGAGGTTGGCTACAGTCCCATGGATCTTAAATTTCTGAATAACATGTGCAACTGTAGTCACAGGAACATCTAGCTGCTTGGAGATGGTCTTATAGTCTTTACCTTTATCATGCTTGTCTATAATTTTCTTTCTATTCTCCTGCAACAACTCTTTCCTTCGCTTCCTCTGGTCCACCTTGAATTAACATGTCCATTTGGTCACATTATTTACAGTCTTTTCTAGAGGTACCATCAATTTTGTCTAGGCCTGTTCCATGAGTTTATTTTTTAAAATAATTCCGTTGAAGCATGGTTGAAAAGCAATGTCTGAATTTCATTGGTTAACATTCATAGAATTTTTAGCCATGTGAAATTATGCAGAAATGTTTTATGTCACACAGCTTCCTTCAGTGTAGCTCTTTGTGTCTAGGTGGTTAACCCTCTTAGCTCTGGGGGTGGAATACATTAACAAGCCGACTGGCCCCTCTGTGACTGTTGCTGTGACATGTATATTAGACACCCAAGCTGTCAATGATCACTCCTTGTTTGAGTATCAGTTATCTCAACATTAAGGCCCATTAGTATTCTCTGGAAACCAATTAAATTAGCCCTCTCCTGGGGCCCCAGGGCCGCAGCACCACATCAGTCAGACCACAGACATCAGAGTGGTCGTCAGTCCTGCTGTGTGTAAAATGCATGTATGTTGCCTATAGGTGACACTAGGTTTTAATGTGAGAAGTTGACCTAGTCACCTTTTAATGTGTGTGTGCTTGTGTTTTATTTTTATTTATTTTTCTGTTTCTGTTTTTTAAAGTATGGGACTATTTTGATTTAATTTTTAAAAAATAAATTCTGAAAAATTTTGTTTCTTGTTGTGAAATGTAAATAAAACACAATGCAATGATTTGCTAATCTCATAAAATCATATTTAATTTAGAACATAAACAACATATAAGGTATTGAACTTTTTACCATTTTAAGAAAGAAATTGTTTTTTTTTAAATATAATGGCAGCAACACATCTAAAGAAAATGTTGGGACAGAGGCAACAAAAGGCTGGAAATGTAAGTGATTATAAAAAGAGTAGTATTTGGCAACTAATTAGGTTGGCTACAGGTTAGTAACCTGACTGGGAATAAAAAGGGCATCTTAGAGGTTCACCAATCTGTAACAATTTTAGTTAAATGTAAAACTGCATGATTTTAACCTATGGTCATGTGGATTTGCCATGGCCAGCTGTCATGGACCAGATTTTCTTACAATTAAGGGTGAGTGGTAAGTCAGGCTAACTCTAGACTCATATTTTACTGTGTACATCTACTTAAATGATGGGGCACTACATACAGTACAGCAGCAAGGAAGAAAAGATGAGGCCAACACTTGGCCAAAGTTGTTCTCTCCCCAGAAGAGGCCAACATAATAACATTCACAATAAAACTTAAACTTGTGGGGTTGGATCGTTTTGGAAAATTAACCTCAAACAAAGGTGGGTCAGAAGACTTAACAGTCTAAGGATGGGAATCTGTGAATCAGGTAAAAACCTGTCCTATATTGTATTTTATACATGCTGTAACATTTATTTTGACTTTCTTTGTCAGATCAAGTACAGTGTATATCAGTAACTGGAAGAAAAAAAAAAGTATTTGATTTTGTGGAAAAAATGAATGGGACCATTCAAAGCTAAATTAATAATATTGCTGCACAGTCAAAAAAAATAGTATTATAAAAAATTGTAGTTACCATATGCACAAAGTAGGATGGTAAAAATTGGTGGGTGATAAGACTTATTTCTGGGACCAGCATCTGTAGTCAACCCTCTTTGCATTAAGAATTAAAAACAGCATGGCGTCAAATTCATTCATCCAGAGAAAAGGTATCCTGTAGAAGTACCTGATTTGTAAAAGAAGAGCCCAGACGCAGGAACCCTAGTCATCTTTTTACACCATAAAAGGAGACAGTGGTATGTCTTTGTTGCCATATTGCTTGATGAGCATAAATGGGACACAAGGCTGACGACCGCATGAAGGAAATTTCCAACATTATCACAGAAAGTGTAAAAATTTCTAGTTAACTTTTATGTATTTGTTATGGGGATACATTACACTTTTCCATTTTTGTTGAAATAAACGAAGACACCGGCATTACATTTTGTTCAGCTATATTTATTTTGCCAGTTACATTTAGTCATTTAGAAGACACTTTTATCCAAAGCGACTTACATTCACCAGTGTTGTATTTACATTTTTAGCTGACGCTTTCATTCAAAGTGACTTACATTAAGGTTCTATTCACCAGTGTTACAGCTGGAACACCACCAGTTGACAACAAATATTTATACCGCATACTTCACAATCACGGTTTAATATTGTCTGCAGTCCGATATCTGGCTTCTTACCCATCAATTGTCCATGTAAAATGTGTTTTATGTATATCATTACTTTAAAAAAATACCCCAGAGACAGTTATTTTACCTTGCTGTTGCCATAGTAATCCCTGTTTAACGTGGTCAGACCAATGGCCTTGGTCTCCCCTTAATCCTGGTAACACAGCTGCCTGGATTACCGGCGCACCTTGACCTCCAGCGTCTGAATCCCTGTCTTCCTGGGACAAAGCTGTCAGCTGGCTCACCTGCTGCTGCCGATGGACCGATAACACACACACACTCTCATTACGACTAGGACTCTGGGTTTTGGGGTTTTCCTGTGAGTCAGATTGTGTGACCACAACACTTACCGTATGAATTAGTAAAGAAAGACAGTGTGAAAGTGTTTCACAAACATTAGGTACTAGGTATTAGGTTCATGTTAAATAAGATAACCCAGTTGAAGAACAAACTAGTTGAACAACAATCACATTCTAGAGCACTTTTTTGTATTATACTATTAAAGAGACTGCGTAGATGACCCAATGTTAATTTTGCAAGATATCAGGCCAAATTAAAGTTCACTATATACTTTTTTTTTTATCCAGACACAGTCTCTATGTACACAATGCATTCAAAACTTCTCACAATGACATCTCATAAAATAATTGATTTCCTCTGTATTATTGTTACTTACTAGCTCACTGGCTTCCTGTTGTTCAGAGAATAGACTTTAAAACAGCACTGCTGGTTTACAAGTCTCTAAATGGTTTAGCACCAGAATATATCTCTGACATGCTAGTTACTTATGAACCTCCTCGGACTCTGAGAACATCTGGGACAGACCTTCTGCTTGTGCCCAGAGTTAGAACTAAACAAGGTGAAGCAGCGTTTAAGTTTCATGCAGCAAAAACCTGGAATAGCCTCCCAGATGAAGTAAAACAAGCCTCAAGTTTAACAATGTTCAAGGGGAACATTAAAGCTTAAAAAGCTTCCTCTTTAGCTCCGCCTACACTACAACTTAAAGTTTTTTTTATCTGCACTCTTCTTTTTAAATGTTTTTAATTTTTCTAATGTTTCTTTATCTAAATCTTGTAAATTGTCTTTTATTCTTGTAAAGCACTTTGAGTTACCCAGTGTATGAATTGTGCAAAAGTTAATTTATTTCAGTATTTCAACTTAAAAGGTGAAATTAATATATGGAAGCCTTTATTTGTTATAATTTTGATGATTATACAGCTTATGAAAACCCTAAATTCAAAATCTTAATTCAGAATATTTCTTAATTCAAATTTCTAATATTAATAATGTGAAAAGGTTCAGTATTGTAAGTGTCAAAGTGTCAAACTCTAATCAGATCATTAATCCAAAACACCTGCAAAAAGTTCCTGTGAATGAATGAATGAAAATCAATGGACACAATATTTAATTTTTTGGAGTTTCACCTGTACAGTAGTTTAAATGGAACCATTTTCCTTTCCTGTTATTTATTATTGACTTTAATTTACAGGAAGAAAATTGAACCACCCATCAAGTATCAAGCCAGAACTAAACTTGAAATTTAGAATAATAGTTTAAATGTATTAATTTCCTGTCTTTGAAAAAAAAAAAAAAAAACTAATAGTGACTCCAACTAATCAAGCTGAGAAACCAACAAGAGTTTCAATCATGTTGATGTAAAATGCCAGAAAACTGACCCAAAATCAATCTTCGTATTAAAAGAATATCCCCGACTTAAAAGAAATACAGCTTTCCTTTTCTTTTGAACCATGCGTGACGTAACACTCACACTTACAATGCATTTTTCACAGTACTTTCTTAGTTGTATTAAGCTTGTTTGTAAATCTCAACTTTTGTTTTTTCTGACAGATCAAACTGTGAATGTTGAAGAAGGATATTAGCAACAGCCTTGCCCTTAAGAACCTATGGAACAATGTTGATCCTTTTCAACTAGTTAACACTGCCATCGCCATGTTAACTCGATGATTGACACAGTCAGTCTACAGACAAATGAGTGCGCTGCTTCAGCTTTATGACTGGTTAAAGTATTCAGGACAGGAAGAGGGCAAAGTTTTAATGTTTTTGTAGATATCCGGACATGGGACAGGGGCCTAAAATCGAGACTGTCAGTTAAATAACCACCCTAGTAAGATATGAAAAAAATAATAATAATCACCTTGGTGTAAAATAAAAGTTGTTGACAAAAAAAAAACTTAACTTGCCTGTGTTAACAAAAATGCATGTGAATGTGTTTCTAGTTGGAGCTAAAGACAATGGGCCTGGTCAGAGACAGTCAGCCGGGGATAAAGAGCTGGAGGGCAGGCAGGGGCCAAGTCTGGAGTTGAGACAGAGGACATGATTGGCTTAAGTCGGTGCAGAAAGATTGTTTCCTTTGGCGCTGGACGGTGTTTCCTGCTTGTGATCATCTCTTCCATAAGATCAGGCCAATGTGCAGGGCGTGCAGTCATATGACGGGCTTTGAATGAAGCCGAGCGGCAACACGCACAGGAGCTCAGCAGTGGATTAGCTCCGGCTAAACGCCTAAATGTGCAGTCACACAAGACTGTTAGTGCTGCGAGGGTGTAATTGTTTCTTTTAGTTTGACATGACACTATCATTTTCAGAATAATATGAAATATAAGTGTTGGGTGTGACTGAAATAACCATCCAGTGTCTCGGCATAAGAAGGTAATGTCTTTTGAGACTCTTTAACAATTATGAAAACAGACTACTATCTGGTCAACTTTTTCTCAAAAGCATGAACCAATAAAGATGGTGTAAGCATAAATGGGAAAGCTCTGCTTTACATGAAATCAAAGACGTATTAGGTGAATAGAGTAACTGTTGTGTATCATCATAATAAAATATTAAAGTGGCAGAAGTGTCCAAATGTTTAAAACGTATTCATTTTGGTAATATGTTTCTGCCAGAAGCCCAGGACAGACTCACTTTGACATCCTCAGTCTTCATTTCTCCAGAGTGTAGTGTGAGTGCAGGTCCCGCGGTGTATTGGTCTCTTTCAGTGTGGGGCTAACTGCCTGCTACAGTGATCTTTCAGCAGCTGGGCGCCCTGCTAACACCTCTCTGCTCTCCGCAGTGCTTCAATTAGCAGTTTATTATTGGAGGGGCCCTGGGTCTGGCTCCGGGGCGCTGAGAGCAACATGCCAATAGTGCTACTGACGTCCTGTGTGCTGCATGTGAGGGGGAGGCCTGTCCAACGACACAGGGGTACCTTTCAGCAGCATCTTCTCATCTGTTTGATGAAACATGCTGCCGGGCCTACATTATATTATTTTATCTTTTGCATTTTCCAAGCAAACATTAATCTACAAAAGTGTTAGTTATTGTTCGTCAGTCCCACCAACTTATTAATTTCACCAGATAGAGATCTCACATTATGTACAGCAGAATCATTTGTTGTCTGCATGAGATTACTGTAAAAGTCCAAGATCAGCCATTGTTGCTGTGCTTCTTTGTGTTTGTATAGGATTTTTTTGTGTATTTGGAAAATAAAGCATTTTTTGTGTGTTTTACAGTTTGTTTTTGTTGTAATTTGTTTTGTTGTTTTACGTTTTTTTTTATTAGTTTATACATTTTGCAATGTTTTCTGTTTTTATGCCTGCGTTTTGCAATGTTTTCTGTTTTTATGCCTGCGTATTGCAATGTTTTTCTGTTTTAGTGCTAAATTTGTTCAACGCTAATAAATAATTTTTTGTGTGTTTGCGCTTTTGAAACTCTAAATTTGGTTAGACATTTGATTTTGATTTTTGTGTGTTTCTCAATTTGTTTTTTTGCAATGTTTTTATTTTTGCATTTTGGGATTTGTTTTTATGTTTCTCAATTAGTTTTTGAGTGTAGCTACTTATTTTGTGTTTTATAAATGATCTTTTCTCTATTCTTTTTTTGGTATTCTTAAATTTGTTTTAGCGTTTACATTTTTTTGTGTTTGCAATTTGATTTTGCCATTTGATTTGTGTTTTGTGATGTTTTTGCGTTTCTAAATTTATTTGTGTATTTTGCAATTTTCTGTGTTACATGATTTAACATTGCATTTTGTCATTTGTTTTGGGGTTTTGTATCTAGCAATTTATTTTTGTGTTTTACAATTTTGCTGTTTCAAAAATTAGTTTTTGTGTTTGTGCTTTTCATTTGTTGAATTGACAAGCTCTTCACGACCACCGTACCAATGTGAAAACGGCAACTTAAATTCTTGAAGTCAAAGTGAGAAACATGTGTTGGGAGTTCCGACATGCCTCACCTCAGAGCGGGAGGGGCCCGGGACTCTGACAGATCTGCGTTGACGCGACATCTCTCTGTAGCATCCTCACAAACTCTGCTGCCACAGAGGTACGTGCATCTGTAACTGTAGCTCTCCCCTCACTCCTCGCTGCTGCCAATGCGCCGCTGCTGGTTAGATATTGTTATCTTTCCATTTGCCATTTACATTTTCTCTGCTTGACATAATTGAGGAATGGATGCTCTTATGAAAATTAAACCCGCGGTCCTCCTGGGTTACTGTAACCCTGTTAAAATGTAATGAGATTCTTTATGCGTCGTCTTGTGATTTTTTTATTAAATAGAATATCAGTATGACTAATTCCCCGAGCCCAAATGTGGACTGGGACACCGCATTATTGATAGGCCAGTGCATAAGTGGTCTCTGTTGGCCTGCCTCTAATGGCCTAATAATGCATTATAGCGGTATCAGTGGGCCTGTGGCTTGCAGTGCTTATTGTCGTTATTGAAAACACCTGGGCGGACCATTCATCAAGGTTAACTCAGCAGGGCCCATTCGTTCATTAGGCTGTCAGTAAACATCTTGATTCACTTTGGGGCTGCCGATACGGACGGGATTGAAGCAGCTGAGGCCCTAGGCATCCAGGAACACATGAGGACACTACGGAGCCGGTGTAGTGCCGAGAAAAGCACCCCCTTCATGGGAATGCATAAATTGTATGTTATTGAAAGACAAGTGTGTCAGGTTTGTAATATGAAGCATTGTAGCACTTTTGCCTTCAATGATATTATTGCAGTGCATGTCTTCAGCCATACCTGTGGTTTTCTGTATGAGATGAGCAATAAAGTAGAAAATGCAAATACATGGGTTAATAATTATGACAGCACCAAGTTGGCAGACATTATGATTAAAGCACATCAATGTCAAGACATAAATGATTATGATGGCTACTTTGCACTACTTTGTCACTTTGCCACTGCCCAGGGACAACTGATGAAAATGTAATCTTAGCTATTTCTGGTTCATGGAATATACTGTATGTAAATGGTAAATGGCATGCATTTATTTAGCGCTTTTTTGCACCCTTCATGGGCACCCAAAGCACTTTACATCGTGCTTCCACTCACCCTGTTCACACACATTCACACCTGGGGCAGACAGAGATGGGGGCTGCCATACAAACGGCGCTCAACCTTCTCCTACCACCACCAAACACACCTCTACAGTCACACACATTCATACACCAGTGCTACAGACACTGGAGGCAAGGTGGGTTAAGTTTCTTGCCCAAGGACACAACGACAGTATGAACTGTGGGGAGAGCGGGAATCGAACCGCCAACCTTCCGGTTATAGGACGACTGCTCTACCACTGAGACACTCCGTGTATGTATTGTGCATTGTCCCTTTAAAAAATAATAATAATTTGTTGTGGCATAATCATTCATTGTGCCTTTGATGGCCATAGTTGTACAAACCAAAAAAATGTTTACAAAAAAATTGTGTACAAATTTAGGACAATTTAGCGGACCCAGCTACAGACATAGTAGGCTATAGTGTGGCGGTTAGCTAGATGCAGCTAGGCCAAGGCTATATGCAAACTATTCGGCTGCTTATGGCCCTGTGGCCTGCAGGGGCCGCCCTAACAGATCCAGCGTTTGTTGAATTGACTGACCCAACAAGTCCACTGGAGACACTATTCATTTCTACAGTAGAGGTGAGAAAACTCCATAATGCATGTTGAAGAAGAGTTTTTAATAGAGCAGTGTGCTAATATTTAAGAATTCACAGAGAATGAGCGTCTGAGAGTTTTCTCCATCCGTTCTGTGTTTGTTCTCTGTAGGCACAGTGCTGAGGGGGGCTTTATTTAGCCCCGCAAAATAAAGCTAAGCTCATGCTAAAATCAATAAATTAAACAGTAGCCCATTGAGCATCTAAAGTAACAGCCTCTGAGCAGCAGACTCAGGGATCTGTACTGTCAATACACTCAGATTTAGCTTTTCTTTAGATAAAAAAATATACAATATGCCTTTCCTACAAAAAACAAGTCTGATTTTTGCAGCAGTGTCTACAGTGCTGACCTAGGCTAAGTGAGAAATAAATAACCTATCTTAAACATTTTTATTTAATAACTATTGGTAACAAGAGCATGTTGTCACTAAGTAAAAAGTCACATAATTTATATTTTCAGAAGCAGAGGGTGTGGCCTCATTTAGAGAGGAATAAAGCTCTAGTTTAGTGCTTCTCTGATGGAACAATAGAGCACTGCAACACACTGTTTAACAGAGACCAGCCTCATGCACTTTATGTTAGAACACTAAATATACAGCTTTATTTTTTAGTTATTGGGTTTCTCCTTATTTTTCTGCTTTTGGAGCCTTCCCTCTGGTGGATGGCGGTATAGACCTTTTAAGGTAAGGACCTTTTAAGGGGTTCCGTGAGAGAGGCTTGGTTCAGGTTATAAATAAGCTTGTTATCTGCTGCTGAGGGCACCGCTGTTTCTATAAATCCAGGGTGAGGCAGAGCCCCCACATGAACAGAACCGGGCCTTGATAAATGCTTGTGTAGACTAAGGCTGCAACTAATGATTATTTTGGTAGTCCACTAATCTGCAATCATTTTTTACTTTACTTTAGCAACAGTAAGCTAACACACACAAATGTACAACAGTACATCCTGTAGCGCACTACAGTTATAAAGGGATATTAAACCTAGTAAATACCTTGCGTTCTTTGGTAAATACATAAACATGTGCAATGTCCACTAATTGTTGCAGCCCTAGTGTAGACAAAGGTATGATTACCCTAAGCTCTTATTGCAACACTGACCCTAAGTTAATTAATTCATTCATTTTCTTCCACTTAGTCCCATTAGGTGTCGTGGGTGTCTGGAGCCTATCCCAGCAGCTTTGGGCTCATGGCAGGGTACACCCTGGACCAGTGTTGGTCATCTTACTTTAAAAAAGTAGTTAGTTACAGTTACAAATTACTTCTCCCAAAAAGTAATTGAGTTAGTAACTCAGTTACCACATTGTAAAAGTAACTCAGTTACTCAGCAAAGTAACTGACATTATTTTTTACGTCCTTTAACGGTATTACGTTCTATAACAGTTTAAATATCAAAGAAGTTTTTAATTAACTGATCGAAGAATACAAACACTATATATAGTATTTTAGAACATTTGGTATTTATTTGAATTCAATAGATTGCAGCCTGCCATATGATATACATAGAAATAAAAACATATAAAAATAAATACTTGAAAATAAAATTCAAGGGCAAAATTAAGTCACGCTAGCTGCCTTTGGGGTTAGCAGCAGCAACAAGTGTTGTGTTAGCATGTGTTGATGTGAGGTGCTTCATAAGATTTGAGTTACTTGAGGCAGACGTGGATAAAGTCTTTTTTCCTGGACATAGCATGTTACAGAAACATTCTTACCTTTAATTTCAATTAACGAGAAGTAGTGCCGGTACTTCCAGTTCGAGAACGCCACCTTTAAATTTCCCCGGCTCCTCGCCATTGTCGCTGACTCTGTCTTGTGTTTAGTGGAAGTGAGCAGGGCACCGCCCACATACCCCTGCTCTCTCCAGCAGCAGCTGATGTGTAGCCAAAGCATGACACCTTGCGCTTTATTCAACCAAATTGTAGTAATGCAACACTTTACATTATCAGTAACGATATCGACGTTACAACGATGGGAAAAGTAGTCAATTAGATTACTCCATTACTGAAAAATTAACGCCGTTAGTAACGCCGTTACACTCTAACGCCGTTATACTCTAACGCCGTTATACTCTAACGCCGTTACACTCTAACGCCGTTACACTCTAACGCCGTTATACTCTAACGCCGTTATACTCTAACGCCGTTATACTCTAACGCCGTTACTTCCAACACTGCCCTGGACAATGGCCAGTTAGTCGCTGCTGACACAAGTTCTCTTTCCAAACTCTAATGCTCTGCTGAGCACCACCCAAGTTGACACTTACTGACGTTGACTGTTCGATCAGAGTTAAATCGTAACCTAAGTCTTCAGTTCTTGTTACTATACCGATTACAATATGCTAGTTTTTGTCAAACACATTAAAAACACATCTTGCAACTTCTCTTTAAATAGTGTGCATTTTGATGGTGAAATGTTATAAAATTAGAAACCCCCCCAAGCTTCTTTTTAAAGGTATATTAAGGCACTCCATTGTATTATATTTCCAATGGAGATGCTAGCCTCAGCTCTCCAGCCTCTTCTTGCTTCCCAGCCGTCAAACAGAGCATCCCTGTCAACTGGACAGATGATAGAATGGAACAAATTAGCGTGGCCTTTCTCGGAATATGGACAATTTTTACGATAGCTGTGCCTTGGCTTTGCATATTCATCCTCTCTGATGATTATTTGGAATGGAAGACGAGGGAGATGCTGAGAAACATCGTTTGGGAGGCGTCTCTGATTGTGATAGATGACTGGATGGGCTCTAAACCAAGAAGGATGGTCTGAACGAGCGGAGAAATGACAAAGCTCATTGACTCCTGCTGCAGTTAAGGAGCAGCTTGACAAATCATCACTGCACACACGACAGGCACCGATATTAGTATATGACCAGGACATTAATAATGATAACAAGGTGTCAAGTTAAGACCCACATTTTTAATAGTCTGTATTATAATATATGAAAAAAGAGTTCTAATGGCAAAAAAGTTGGATGGATGGACAAGTTAGTACTAAATTAGGGTTACCAAACGCCCCTGGGACAGTCCCAATTTTTAACCCCCTGTCCTCGTGGGTATCCTTAAAACCACTAAATTGTCCTGCTTTTGCCCTCTCTCTGTCCCGAATGTCCCTATTTTTACCAACACTAGAACCAAAACCGCTGTGTTTGCAACTTTTCTGTCTGAACGTCAATCACAATTACCATGTCGATGGCAATATTAACCAATTGAAAAAGAGTGTTCTGCCAGTCTGTACCTCAATAATGATTGGTTCTTAAGTGCGAGGCTATTGCAACATCATTTCTAATTTGTTAAAGCTCCCATTTTCTGTTGCCGTCCCTGCTTCAAATTACACTCACACCCAAAGGCAGCTTAGGAACCTCTCCAGCTTCTCTTTTATTAAAAATATATAACCAGAAAATACTAATACATTACACCAAACTGAAGTTTAGTGCTTAGCATTAGCTTAGCAACAACTTTAGCGTTAGATCCACCTCCTTAAACATTACGGGTTGAAACAGTATTTATCCGCATTTTATGTTGCCTTCTTTTTTGTTGTTGATGTTTTTCTTTTTTGAGGTGTTTCTTTGTTAAAAGACATTTTCAGTGCTGAAAATATATCGGCAGCTGTTTCACCTTCTGGAACGTCACATCACAAGCGGGTGTAGACCATGTTTTTTTTTTCCAGAGTAACTTATAAAATCCCCTATAATAAATAGTACATGGGATCATAGGGTGTTTTTTTCACTAATGAATGCTTTTCCAATATACTTTTTGGGGTTTAAACCATTTTCCCCAACTAGAAGAATCAGTTAGAATCAGGTACAGTATTTTTTGCCGTAAAATTGAAGTGTCCCGGTTTTTAGGTTCAAAAATATCCTATATACCCTATATATTAAATGTAATGTGACTTCACATGCGGAACATTTTGCAGGTGCATCTTTATATGTCAGACACATTGAAGTCCCAAATAAGCACACTGCACCGAGATAGTGTGGTTCCAACGATAAGGAACGCTTGTTGATTGGATGTGACAGGGTGCACGTCACTGCTATTGCCTAATGTTTTAGTCTGCGGTTAGCAAAGTTTGAACTTAAAGGTAGAAATAAATGACTGACTGCAGTCAGTTGTGGGCATGTCCTTAGGCCAAAATGAGAATTGAAAGGAGAAATGGCAATGAAGCTTGTTCTTGTGATGAACAGACATTGCATTCCTTTAAGTTAAACAAAGCAGTCATGTTATGACACTTTGTTTGTAAATTAAAAACATTGCTTTTAGTTTTTAGTTACTTTTAGTTAGTATTTCTTGTATTGATTTAATGATTGTTAGACACGCAATTGGTAAAATCAAGCTGACACATCACTGACACAGTACAGTTTTAGATCTTCCTATTTTGTCCAAAGTTCAAAGTTTCTTTATTGTCCCTCTTGGGGAAATTAATCTTGCAGCATCATGCTCCTTAAAAACATACAACATAGAAGTACACATCAACAACAACCCAAGAGCAGGATCAGCAATGATAAAATGATAAAAAATGCAAAATGGAATTAAAAACATGAACAAATACAATGTGCAAATAAGCAGTACTAAATTACTAAACAGTCGTGAGACCTGACATTTCACACAACAGGTTCGCTCCATCGCCAAAACTATCTGTAAAGCTTTTCTATCGTATACTACCACTGTAGCGCTACTGTGGCCAAGAAAAATGGCAAAATGGCGCCTCAATCCCATCATCATAACGTCACATGCCACTGGGACATGCAGACCTCTCCTGCAAAACACACTCAGCAGCTCAAACAGACGGAGCAGAAGAAGGCCAACACACTGGACAATAGCAGAGTTATTTGTGCTAAATTGACTAAAATTACCATTTCGGAAGACATGTTTTTTTTTCTTCTTGTTTTGGATAGTTTCCTCTCAAAAACAAACACAGACAGATCTAGTGGCTAAATGTTACGCAGTGCAGCTTTAAATACAAGCAGCTGTCTGAATATCATGTTTAGAAAGTTTGAAAACAAAATTCTGTTTATTATAGCAGTTACGGGTACACTAAATCTGCCTTTAAAAACTTACAGCAGGTGTATTGCTGTGGAGACAAGCCTCTTCAGGAGTTATCACATATCAAACTGTGCTCATTAAATGCAAGCAACAAAGAAACTTAATTTGTCTCAGTTATTGCCTAAACAAAGGCAGATAATTTATAGTGCGCTCATAATTAATTTCTCCACAGCCGCTGCTCTCTCGTAGCAGAACTTGACATTTTAATGAATAAATTAGGCATATTTGAGGGAATTAGTGACGTCCGCTGCCGTGTACTCCCACACAAATGGAACCCTAATACGGTTGACCGTGACATTAACGATTACTTCTGAGAAAATTACAACAAATTACACTGACGGATAAAGTTCAGGGCTGTCTTTTGAATACAAACACGAGGCAAGGTCCGGTTTATTGCTTTGGATTCTAATCTGGAAAATGGTTGAAAATCAAACTGTGCCTTCACTGGCTTTTAGTGGGAAGTAAATGATGTGAGAGGACTGTGGGGGGAAAAAACACAGAGCAGAATCTGCCGAGTTGTTCCCGGGCGAAATAATGTGAGAGTTCCTCGCTTTGTCACAGAGAAGCAAGAGAGACATGAGTCAGAATGTAGGACCATACTTTTCAAAGGCAGCATGTACTTTTGTCAACTTGTCTTCACCAAGCTGTACGGTATAGTTTAGTTTAAAACTGTACACATTATCCTGGCTTGTGTTTTTAATGCACTATTTAAAGCTGTGTGAAGGTTAGTGCCGTCACACGGGTGTTGTGTTAACAACACATCTGACTAGAGACCAAGACCACATGTGTTGCCATGAAATAAGAAGTGAATGAATTCCTGGTGTATAGTGATAAATAAAGATTTGAATCAAATTGAAATTAAACGTATTTAAGTTTTCCCTTAGATTGGAGAACACAGGGATAACTATCTTAATGGCTGTGATTATTGTTAATTAATAATTTTAAACCAGAGTTAGAGCACAGACACAGACGGGACAGGGTTAGAGCACAGACACAGACGGGACAGGGTTAGAGCACAGACACAGACGGGACAGGGTTAGAGCACAGACACAGACGGGACAGGGTTAGAGCACAGACACAGACGGGACAGGGTTAGAGCACAGACACAGATGGGACAGGGTTGGAGCACAGACACAGACGGGACAGGGTTAGAGGACAGACACAGTCGGGACAGGGTTAGAGCACAGACACAGACGGGACAGGGTTAGAGCACAGACGGGACAGGGTTAGAGCACAGACACAGACAGGACAGGGTTAGAGCACAGACACAGACGGGACAGGGTTAGAGCACAGACGGGACAGGGTTAGAGCACAGACACAGGCACGGGACAGGGTTAGAGCACAGACGGGACAGGGTTAGAGCACAGACACAGACGGGACAGGGTTAGAGCACAGACACAGACGGGACAGGGTTAGAGCACAGACGGGACAGGGTTAGAGCACAGACACAGACGGGACAGGGTTAGAGCACAGACACAGTCGGGACAGGGTTAAATACGTGCTGTAAGTAATAAAAGCGTTAATATACTGTAAATACACTAACATGTTTTATTCAACAACTCTTGTGCTGTTAATGAAATTTTTTTTCAATTATTACAACTCTTTTGTGCCTTAAGAGAGAAGATAACATATTTTCACAAACATCAAAAACATGCTAGGCAACCCCTAATATAATATATAAGATAATAATAATAATAATAATAATAATAATAATAATAATAATAATAATAATAATAATAATAATAATAATAATAATAATAATAATAATACATATTTGTCTGCACAAGCTCAAGTACATTGTAACTGCTATTACATGACAATTAATCCTTTTTTCACCCTCCTTACAAATAATGTTTGATTTTACTAAACGTTTTTTCACCATTTCCCTGCCTCATTTGAAACAGTTCAACACAGCTTTGCTAAACTGGAATTATCACTAATCAAAGACTAAATTAAATCTTGTTGGTGAAATCAAGCCTACATTTTAAAAATAGTTTCATATCATTTACGCAAACATGAGGTTACAGTAAGTTTACAGGACCTTTTTGTTCTGACTATTCTGCAGTATATATATTACACTGTGTGGTAAACTAGGTGGTGAAGAGCAACAGTTTATAGTTAGGAGTCTAACACACACACACACACACACACACACACACACACACACACACACACACACACACACACACACACACACACACACACACAGAGCCCATGTGAAGTGTGAGTCTGTAGTGTGTGGGTGTGTTGATAAATTGATGTAGCGGCAGCTTGACTCTGCCAACAGCACACACAGCTCGGATTCATGGGAACTAAACATAGAAGAGAAGCATATATCTGTCAGAGGAGGAGGCGGGCCATGACACACGTCTGTCACTACACTGGACGAGTCATGGAAGCACAAACAAGCACAGTGCACAGGGAGAAAAGACAATTCTAATGTAACACTAAATCCAATCTGTCTGTTTGTTAAACAATATTAAAATATATTCACATTACTGAACCAATGTGTTTCTTTTAAACTATAATTGCTTTGCCAATCCATTAAACTTTTTGTTACATTTTTTTTTTTTTAATTATTTTTTTACTAAAGCAGTAGGGAGGGTTACACATAAGTAATTGAAATAATATATGAAAAGAAAGAAATAAGTAAAAAAGGGTCAAGGTGTATATTTAGTAATGTTTTTGGGCCTGCCTCGGGGCAACATTCACACCTCATGGAGAGTTTTTAATATATATTTTTTATCTGATGTTAACATTTGTTCACAGTAATTTTAAATGCATTTGTTCAAATTTCAATCTTCATTACTAAATGCTTTTTAAAAATATATTTTTGTCTATTTTATGGCAAAATTTGATTTTTAAATAGATTTAAGATAAATTTAGATTTTGTTTTATTTATTTATTCTTTTATTTTATTTTATTTTTCTGTGAGGGGTGGTAACTGAAAAAGAAAATGTTCTGAAGGTCATAAAATTATTCTCATCAAATATTTGATGAATATATATCATGAAATAAATTCTTCATAACAATCTAGCTTTACATAATGCTACAAATAATGGAATCAAAATTATGAAATTATCCTAAGAAAAAAAAACATGACATTAACATTTACATTTATTCATTTAGCTGAGCTTTTATCCAAAGCGACTTACATTATCATGCGTGCTTTGATATGTATGTATCTATCTAATTTATGTGTATGTACATGTAATGTAAGTCATTTTTCTTTTTATGCTCTGGTGTTATGTATTTTGTCTATTTATGTAATGCCCAATCATCTATATCACTATAATATATAATTTTAAAAGTACTGTAAATTTTGCTAAAATGTTAGGTACTGGTGGAAAACCTGTTTTTCCACCAGTACCCTCTAGGGGGAGATATGAGCAAGCGTTACAAATGAAAATCAAAAGGAGACAAAACACTGCAGAGATTTGGGTTATATCCAATCAAAACATAATACAAATGATTGAAACAAACCTTTAGATCAGAAAGTACTAGAAGAGAGAAACTAAATAAAATTGGGATAAAAAGACAAAAATAATACAAGAAGTCAGTTCAGCCTTTTCTTGAAACGTTTGGTATAACGTGTTTGGACCATAGCACATCAAAGTCTGAGGTGTCTTTGGGCCGACCCTGCAGCTGTGGAGCGGAACAGGAACAATTAGCAGCTGTTAAGTAAGTGTATTTGGCAGCCATGAGCTCGTCTTGCACTCTCGCCCCCCACCAGACACTCGTAACGGGACAGCGGAGGCCTCTGACAGCATTTGTCATCCAGCCGGCCCTGAGAACTTCTGAATGAGTAAAATGATTTGATTATGTTGAGGCTAATGACCAGGGGCATACTTAAATCCATCTGCAGCGTTTTCTTTGGTCCGGTCCCTGATTCAGAGTGCTGTCAGCAGCTTGTACCGCCGGCTTTGCACTGATCCAAATGCAGCACAGGGACGCGGTGGACTGTAGTGGAAGAAAAAGTCTTCAGGTATGAAGTCTCTAAAACTAAAGGTAGGTACTCAAGGTCAGGTAGTCTTAGTCAAAAAATAAAAAATATTTTAGTCAAAAAGTGCATCATAAGGCATAACTTGAAACATGATTGATCTAAATGGATGGTTTTGTTTATTTTTTTGAGTCTGTCCAAACCAGAAATCTACAGGTCCAGGGTAGACTTCTTGCCATGGTAAAGTCATAAGTAACTCCTACCTCTTTTTTGTTGAAATTATGAAAATAAAAGTGAGCAAAATTATGTAGGTTTAAAAATACTGAGGTCCAAAAAAATGCCAAAATGTTTCTCCTGAGCACTTCCAGCTGCTTCAGTTGAAATGAACAGAACAGATGATAGCAAACAAAAAGCGTGTCCTACATTTTGAAGGGCAAAATAAGCTATGAAATATATTATCTAACCTACCACCCTAAACATTAATTAATAAAAACCAGTAAACACTGATGGACACAATTCTTCAGACTTAGGTATTTTAAGTCTATATAAGTTTTAATTGAGCCAATAATGACCTTCAACGAAATTGTGGGGCAAAAAATCATTTTGAGTACGTAAAAAAAAACATGGTGGGTCCCTAGCTCAGTTGGTAGCCCACTTGCAAATACGCAAAAAATCTCAGACAGGTCAGTGGCCCAATGTCATACCCCTGTCTCGCCCTGTTTCCTGTCAAACTACTGTCTGCTGTCAATAAAGGCAAAAAGGTTAAACAAATCTTAACTTTTTTGTATGTGGCAGGACACAAGACCAGACTAAAAAGCAGTGGATAAAATGAATGCAAATGTTCTCTGTGGGACACCAGTGTTGTTAAGCAGTAAGATTCTTCATTTTTTTTTTTTTCACTTTTTGTGCCCCTATGTTGATTATTAAATCAACGTATTCTATTTATTAATTTTGTGAAAACACACTGTTGTATTTTGTGTCAATGTAAATCAATTTATCCTTTTATAAAAGAAGGCCGTACAGGTGTCGGTGTTTTTATGGTAATAGTTGAATAGACTTGCTTTAAACGACACATACCATATAAGAACCATCTGCAGGGCATTCAAAGTGAACAATACCAGACCTTTTAGCCGTCTTGATAGAATAAACTACATTCATTTAGACAAACCTAAATGACTACTCCTGCTGTACCATCAATACTCAGCATATGGACACGTAGGCCACCAGCTCTCGTCGCCCATCTTCCTTTGGCATGTCGAAGGGCTCCGACAAAGCGCCTGAATGACACGCGCTGACCTCTTCCTTCCTGACGTCAATGCAACAAAGAAGCCGGTTGACTCCCAGCTGCGGGTGCACACAGCATGAGGTGTCACCGACACACCACTGTAAAGGCACAAATCAGGTTAGGCCCACAGTGGCAGTGAGCCGCTCGTTGTTCCATCATTAGCTGACGGCTATTGTTTAGGTAAATGGGGGCCTGCTGGAGACCTGCAGAGAGGGCTTGTCATTACACTATGAACGAGGACAATGTTAACAGCAGCGTGTCCCTCAAGGCATTCAGTCAATCAGTGGACATTAGTCGTCTTTGTAGTGTTTTCTATTAGTGTTTGTACTACGCAGATTTAATGGAATTATCTATATTATAAAAAAATGTGTGATATGGCTTCCAATCAATATGGATTAGTTAAACTTTTTTCATGATTGCAATTAATTAAAGATTTTAGTCCTCGGATGTCAGCCTACTGTACATTAAACTGACTTTTAAAGCTGGGATAAAAAAATCATACTGAAACTGAAATATAGTCCCAAATTTTACATAATATATGTTTACTACAGTTAAAGCAAAGGCTTTTCAAAATTGGTCAGGATTGTAGATTTTATCAGTATTACCATGTGGTAAAATTAACCTAAAGTCTAAAACATAAATACATTCTAAGAACTGAATATAGGATGAACATGTTTCCCCAATTATCTCCATAAGTAACCTAAACCTAGAAGACAAAACATTCTTTGTTCTATGTGCCAATGATGCGCCAATACTCACTGAAGATGAATGATTTTCACTCAGGGCCCAGGATTCATGGATGACAAGGAATATCTAACCAAGCCTAGCATTATTGATGTGAACCACATTTATTAGTAGCCTTCAAGTGTTTTTTTTACCTTCATTGAGGAGGCAGGTTGAGAGGAAACAGAGCGAGAGAGAGGGGGAATGACATTGTGCAAATGACCCAGCTCAAGAGTCAAACTGGATATTGAGAGCTGTATTAAAGCCATATTTATGTTCTCTTGAGTACTTTTTTGTTGTTATTGTTGGTGAGACTCAAAAGACAAAGCAACAAGTCAGAGTCTGTAGTGTATGAAGTAACCAGGACTGGGGTGAGAACAGTCCCTTGTGGAACTCCAGCATAATAGAATTGTGCAAGTAGTTAATTTCTTTAACATAACTAAATAACAAATGTACCAAATTGATTATAAGAGTTAATGATTAATGTAAATAAAATAAAAAATATAGAATTTATAAAGACTGTTGACTGCTGATATCAAGTTGTATGTTATTGTTTGTAAATTAGCTAAGTGCAGAGCTCACATAGGACTTTTTGGGATGTTTAGTATTTTGTTCAGTTGTGTGGTGTGTTTTCCTACCAAGAAATATATTTTTAAATTCAATTACAAAAAATATGTTGATTTCTATGGCTGTATTATGAATGTATTCATTTTATATTGGTAACAGCTGCTTTGGGCACGTGATGACAGAGGGGCATAACTGGAAAAATGTCAAAACACCACATTTCAACGACAAAAGCACAAAAGGGAAAATGTGCATCAGTCTTGAAAAAGCAGCATCGATCGCAGTCTGAGTGTACTCTCTTTGTGTTTGTGTGTCCTTTGCGACCTGTTAGTCTCTCGGCTTTATCGTCACTTCCTCGTCCGCAGCGGGTCACAGCGGCGACATTTGAGAGGGCGAACAGCCAAAGAAGACAAAGGGAGAGCTCGTGGAAGAGATGGACGAGGAGCGGAGGAAGGAGGGTAAAAAAAAGGCCAGGTTTCACCGCTTTCTGAGAGCCTCCATCGAGAGGAGCCACGCTAATCACATTACCCAAGAAAACTTTTACTTATGGCTAATGGAATTCGCTTCAAATTGAAACGCTGGGGCAAGAGTAGATTTGCATTGATCCAGATATGTATAGAGCCAAAGTCAGTCTATCTATTCTGTGAAGGAATTAAAGGCCGCTAAGCCTATAGAGCCAGACTGTATAATCCTATGTTCAAAATCAATACTGCCTGCACTCATTCTTTGTGAGTCTCTCCCGCTCTGTACAACATGTGTGCATTTAGGTCCATTGTATATTTTAGCTGTAAATACTTCAGTTTGTGGGAAGTGGGCTGCCTCAGCTCGGTTCTGGCCAGGTCCCAGAATGAACTGAGCCCCGTTTTGGACCAGGGTGAAGAGGTGTGGTGGGGCCTCGGCAGCTGCGCTGTTAACACTGCACAAATAAGCCTCAACGGCCAGCGTTTATTTAGTCTGACACCCACCGTCTGTCCTACCCTCTGACAGCTCCAGACCCGGGACCAGGAACAGCAGCAGCACATGGGGCCAGGCTGTACACAGGACACTGGAGTCCAAACAAAGGCCTATAGGATGGAATTAGAGCATTAGATGACTGCCATCCAGTAATTTTATAAATATCAGATTTCCACAAAGGCAGTGGAGGCTTTTCTTTTGTCAGGGCTCAGTATGAAGGATGCCAATAACCACTTTAGTTACCTTTCCATTGTGACCAACAGTTACTAAAAGGTCAGGCTCCATGTATGTCCTGGTTCTGGTTTGGTTCAGGAGAGTGCCCAGTTTGAGCGGAACCTGGTCGGTGTAAGGAGTAATCAAGAAACCTTGCATGAGTGACAACTAAAACCAACTGGATCTTGTCCTGTTCTTGTCCTGTAATGCAGTTGTCTGTTCTGCCAGTGAATGCACCACAGCTGAATGGACTCTCCTCACTACTCTGCTTTAGTGACTGTTTCTGTGCTATGGATAAATGTAAGTCATGGATCTGTTTTACAGCGATACACCATAAATAAAGGACCTTGTGCTAGATGGTTACTTAATTACATGGTTCATAAACATGCAGCCTCCATGGTCCACTCAAAAGCAAGTCGTGCATCACCAGTGTCTGCTGTATATTCACCATCCCCAATTTGGCCTGACGAATAAAGTGAGAGAGCCGGGGCATCACTTGGGGACAGGGGAGGTTTTTTGACATGGCCACTATCAACTAGTGCCTCCTTGTATCCTGAACAACATACTAACCCGAGGCAATGCATTTGCAAATATTTGTTCACATTTGACACTTCTTACATTTCAGAGTGTTGCTTGTGCTCAACATGAAATTACCAGAGTAGATTAGCCGAGTAGTGAGGCCTAATCAGATCATCATGCTTTAACTGGCCCACATTGATCAGCGCAGGAGAATAATTCCCGCTGACAGTCCATCAATCTCATCCATATTCAGCCCTCCTCCTTAAACATCCTGACAGATCCTCTTCAAATCCCGAGAATGTGCTAAATGACCTCACACAGCTCCAGCGCCACCGCACACACACCCGATAGTGACCTCATCGATGAGCCTCTCCTGCCAATACTCACACTCACACACATATACGCAGGGCCCATCAGTCAGAAGGGCAGGGCGACCCCATCATCATCACGCCGAGCCATTGCACCGCTCCACTCACATCGGCCGTCAGCAACCAATCTGATGACTAAGAAATCCAAATATGAGATTAGTCCCCAAGACCACCCGGCTCTAAGTGCCACTCCACACAAATGGAGCTCTAAGAAGATAATAACAGTACAATTGCTCTTATAGGGATGCGGTTATTCAATTAGAAGAGGCTAGAGTGAAATGTTGCTTGAAGGAAGTGTACACGACTGTGCTCAGAACAGCTGCAGTAGTGTATTTCAGCCTCGGGTACACCAACCTGTCACACTGGAATTGGAAAAATGACCCAAGCAGGAATTAAACACGGGTCTCCCAAGTATGTGGTATGCAGCCAAAATGGATTCTAATCTTATTTTACAGAACTCAATTTAAGTCTGAATTTGAAAGTTCTGTGACAAAACGTGAAATAAAGCAATGAGTTTTTATTTGATTGTAAAAGTAGTGTTGTTACAATATCTCAAACACAACACTAACAACAGAATTGTGAACTCTGTGAAATAAAAGGACTAAATCTAATTACTCCATTTTAAAGAGGAACTTATACTATTCTATCTGCAAGAATCATAAACTGAAACATTGACTTAATATCTTTCATCGGGCCCTCCGAGATAATGTTCTGTTTGGGAGTAGCTTTAGATTAGGCATGACTGATGTAGATGGCGGGGTTCTTATGCGTTTCTGTGGTCCTTTCAGGTCTATCTTAACTGATAGAGGCAGTGCGTGACGCTGTGTACTGAAAAGTGTAGTAACAGTGATGAGTCACAAGCTTAAACTATTCTGGATATGTACTGTAACAACAACACATGTATCTACCCCAAGTGCTCTTTTTCCAAAAAGGCTCAGGTTGAATGTAATTGCCATTTATGGGAAACATGGCATGGCAAATATACCCTCCCGGACTACCTGAGGGCCCCACAGACTACTGATGCTTTTAAACGCAACCTAAAAACATTTCTTTTTATAAAAGCATTTCAATGAACGTTTTTTATAGGCTTATGTTGTTCTGTTTTCTTTTTATATTGAATTACTTTGATTTTTAGATGCTCTGTAGCACTTTGAGATTGTCCAAATGTAAAGTGCATTACAAATAAAATGTATTATTATTATTATTAAATGACTTAAGTGACAAAAGTCTATGGACAATTGTTTTGAAATTTGCCACAGTGACAGTATTTGTTGAATTGGAGACAATATGGAAAGGGTCTGTTCCAAACAGTTCAATTCAAATATATTAATCCCCAAGTGGAAATTCAGTTGTTAGGTCTCTTCAAATAAATTAAAAAGCAAATGAATAGATTCAGACTTCATCTTTCACAAGCTGATTGTCCTGTCCTGCAGCTCACTGATCTCCACTGGCTGCTTTCTGATGACAAGCTGATGATGTTCCAGGCAGTATATGGTACATCTCTAGATTGAACATAAACTGTACCCACAACAACATCTGAGAACTTTCTTGGAATATACGGTCTCAATCCCACTGCCAACAGCTCCACATTCTTACAGAAGATCTTCTCTTTAACTGTAACGGGATGTTTAACCAGGGCTCAGTGAAAACAAAAACTGGCACATACTGTAATAGTGTTTTTACAGATTTGTTGGGACATGAGGCAGGGCGTGTGAAAGTGGGACATTAAAAAAGGACACATGGTCACTAAAATCAGTAAAGCATATGCACTACAGATACCTGGCCTATGTGGCTTACTAAATCTAATTTCATTATGCAGAGTGGTAGACTGTCTTTCATAGGTCACATTACCTTTTTATTTGCTTATTAAGTAGCTTCTAGGTGCATGATGCTAAATTAAATTGCCACATTGAGAAGCATGCACACTGTAGCTAATGAAAATTATCTACAGAAACGATAACTTTTCAGTGACACTGAGCTCTTTTTTTTCCAATGGACTAACCCAGCTAAAGGAATGATTGTGTTTGACCATTCTTCAGGGCCCTTTGGCAGCATCCACTCAGAGCTGTTGAAAGTCCTGAGGCAAGCGCCCCCCTCCCACGTCCCACTAGCTAATCCTGTTTGGCCACCGTTTACCAGGATTAAAGTGGAGCGCCATCTCTTCAGCCTCTTCTGTCTTTAAAAACATTTCCAGGGACATATCTACGTGCCCTCATCCAGGACAACTTCTATTACTTACAAATTACAGCTTCACTAACCCGGTTACGCCACAGGGCTTTGGGTCTTCTAGAAATCGACAAGGCTTTGAGGAGGTGCACGGGACTGGACAAGGGCAAACCACAGGTGGAGAAGCGGGATTGCAAGGGAAAAAAGGGAAGGAAAGATGTTTTATTAGATCAATAACACGGGAAAAAGCCCGGCCTTTTTATGAAAGTCACGTTATGAAAACTGGACACTGCCTTTTTCTGCTTCTGTTGATGCATTAGAATGGTCATCGCATGCGGTTGTCAAGGTATATGCAGTGAAAAGATAGAGATTGTAAAAAGCTGTTTGGACCATTACAGGACCATATGGGTCAGCACAGGTAAGTTCCCATGGTGAAAAAAAAAAAAGCAAAATAAAAAACGGTTCCAACAGTTCTTTTTATTTATTTTTTTGCAGAATACCAATATATTAAATTAAACCAAAGTTTATAGTTTAGCTCTTGAGTCCAGAGTCAGACCAATGCAGTCTTGCGATTATCTCTGCTTTGTTAAACATTGTGTAAATGCTTTGCCAATATTTATCTCTGTTTCACTTTGCTTTCCTTTCCTCTATTCATGTTTTTCTTTTTTGCTTTGCTGTAAAAATAGACACATCCAGTGCTAAAGAAAAACAAAGCGCTTTCTCTTTATTATTGGTAGCCATTACTTCTCGTTGGCATCAGTATCATCCAATGGAAGTATCCCTTTTCAGGAAGAAGCATGTGATTGCCCAAAGCTTCCAGTATGGGCTTAAAAAAAATGAAATCCTTGATAATAAGGCAAAGATCTCTTAAGGTCTCTTTTTTCACAGATGATTACAGTCACATTTCTTTTTCACATGCATAAAATAAATCACATACTCTCTGATGAACATGTTTATTCTGTATGTTAAGGTTTAGATTGAAGTGTGCCAAAGCAAATTGTAAAATGAGAAAACAAATCAGGAAACAAAAACACAAAAAACAAGAAACACAAATCCATTTTCTTCTGATGGGTTAGTTTTCACCATCTTACTCATTCCAGTAAAATGACTTCATTACACTACCATTAGCCACGTTCCACACAAAAACAGCATTATTTAGGTTTCGGTTTTTTTCTTTTTTAGTTCTGATAAGGTGACTACATTTTCACATTACATTCTTTGAACTTGTTCACCTTTAAATTTATATGGCACTACAATTCTCAGGGATCTCCCCATGTGTGACTATACAGTACATCCTCTATCTGCTGAAATTGAGCAGAGCCAGCCTCGGTGTGGACCGCAAAACGGCCTGTGGGTGATAAACTGTAAATCACTGAGTTAGCTTAACCTAATCCCCTCTCACAGGAAGCCGCAGGTTGTTCCAGAAACTTAGCGGTTCTCCACACCTCTGCACTTATTAAACACTCATATATCACTGCTGCCTTTCAAAGCCGCCTCTCACTGCGCTGGCTCTGCCAACGAGAGCAGCACTATCAAGACTAGAGAGGTGAATGTACTTTTTAATGCGTACAATGTAGAGTTGTATGGTATGGGTCAGTACGGGAACGTTTCCGTTTCCAAAACGGGTCCAAAGCTTCTTAAATAAGTGTACTGTACTTCATTGATAACTCCTCGGCTTTGTGTTCCATGAAAGGACGTAAGAGGCCTTTGATCAATATTTTAAATAGGGATTTCAAACAATTATCATTTTTTATTAGCAATAAATTGCAAATGAATCTATATTTTTTTAATAAATGTACTTTTAAAAGCATATTTTGCAATTTTAACTTTTCTTATTAGACAAGAGGTCAGAAATGTACTGATTTATACAAATATTTTATTTTTGTAACACTTCAGAAATGCTGAATAAAAATATGCTGAAAGCATAAAATTTCAAATTTAAGCCCAAAAACAAAATAGATGGCATAATAAATTAAAAGCAAGGTTACAACTTACACAATGTAGTGCCAAACTTTCTAACAAAAGATAAAATAAACAGCTGAATAAAGCTGACCTATGTGGAGTAGCTGATGAAAGTTTGTTTGTGGTTGAGCTGTCCAGGTGTTTTTGCTGCAGACTCTCCAGTGTTGTCTGCTTTTGGCAAACAATAGACATTTTAAGCAACAATTAGCTTAGCAGGTCTCTGATGAACGCTAACATCAGTACCAAGTCCTTTCTGTTTGTGTCCGTTTGCACCTCAAATTTCACATCAAAACCTGAGACACCAACAAAACTGTTACAATGACTGATGACAGCTTAAGGTTTAACTATGTATACATGACTTACAGCATGATAAAATAACACTGTGGTCATATACCCATAATTGAGGCACGTGGAAGAGGCTGAGGTAACGGAGGCACGTGGAAGAGGCTGATGGTAACGGAGCCACGTGGAAGAGGCTGAGGGTAACGGAGGCACGTGGAAGAGGCTGAGGGTAACGGAGGCACGTGGAAGAGGCTGATGGTAACGGAGGCACGTGGAAGAGCCTGAGGGTAACGGAGGCACGTGGAAGAGGCTGAGGGTAACGGAGGCACGTGGAAGAGGCTGAGGGTAACAGAGGCACGTGGAAGAGGCTGATGGTAACGGAGGCACGTGGAAGAGGCTGAGGGTAACGGAGGCACGTGGAAGAGGCTGATGGTAACGGAGGCACGTGGAAGAGGCTGATGGTAACGGAGGCACGTGGAAGAGGCTGATGGTAACGGAGGCACGTGGAAGAGGCTGAGGGTAACGGAGGCACGTGGAAGAGGCTGAGGGTAACGGAGGCACGTGGAAGAGGCTGATGGTAACGGAGGCACGTGGAAGAGGCTGATGTAACGGAGGCACGTGGAAGAGGCTGATGGTAACGGAGGCACGTGGAAGAGGCTGATGGTAACGGAGGCACGTGGAAGAGCCTGAGGGTAACGGAGGCACGTGGAAGAGCCTGAGGGTAACGGAGGCACGTGGAAGAGGCTGAGGGTAACGGAGGCACGTGGAAGAGGCTGAGGGTAACGGAGGCACGTGGAAGAGGCTGAGGGTAACGGAGGCACGTGGAAGAGCCTGAGGGTAACGGAGGCACGTGGAAGAGGCTGAGGGTAACGGAGGCACGTGGAAGAGGCTGAGGGTAACGGAGGCACGTGGAAGAGGCTGAGGGTAGCGGAGGCACGTGGAAGAGGCTGAGGGTAACGGAGGCACGTGGAAGAGGCTGATGGTAACGGAGGCACGTGGAAGAGGCTGAGGGTAACGGAGGCACGTGGAAGAGGCTGAGGGTAACGGAGCCACGTGGAAGAGGCTGAGGGTAACGGAGGCACGTGGAAGAGGCTGAGGGTAACGGAGGCACGTGGAAGAGGCTGAGGGTAACGGAGGCACGTGGAAGAGGCTGATGGTAACGGAGGCACGTGGAAGAGGCTGAGGGTAACGGAGCCACGTGGAAGAGGCTGAGGGTAACGGAGGCACGTGGAAGAGGCTGATGTAACGGAGGCACGTGGAAGAGGCTGATGGTAACGGAGGCACGTGGAAGAGGCTGAGGGTAACGGAGGCACGTGGAAGAGGCTGAGGGTAACGGAGGCACGTGGAAGAGGCTGAGGGTAACGGAGGCACGTGGAAGAGGCTGAGGGTAACGGAGGCACGTGGAAGAGGCTGAGGGTAACGGAGGCACGTGGAAGAGGCTGAGGGTACGGAGGCACGTGGAAGAGGCTGAGGGTAACGGAGGCACGTGGAAGAGGCTGAGGGTAACGGAGGCACGTGGAAGAGGCTGAGGGTAACGGAGGCACGTGGAAGAGGCTGAGGGTAACGGAGGCACGTGGAAGAGGCTGAGGGTAACGGAGGCACGTGGAAGAGGCTGAGGGTAACGGAGGCACGTGGAAGAGGCTGAGGGTAACGGAGGCACGTGGGTTTACTTAAAAAACATTTTAAAGTAAACCCTTTTGTGCATCTATTTTCAACAGATTTGTGTATGTAGAAAAACCTTTTGGAATGTGTATGCATGTAAAAGTAGTAGCTGGCCAAATATAGTCATTACAATATGAGATATAAACCTTCCAATCAAGATTTACCGGCCTGCGATTGTGAAGAGTTATCATGGCAAATTGTCCAGTAATTTGTACAAATAAAATACAGACATCCAAGTTACTGTCAAGTAATGAACGTGCACGTTCTTTGGTGTTCATAATGTCTTGAGAGTGGTGACTTCATAACAGACCTTCTTACATTCATCAGTCACAGCTTCAGCCTGACCGCATCACCTTTAAAATGAGCTTTAACACTAAAATATAAAGTGTTATGCAATGTTATAAAATAATTATTGTTTAGAAAGTGCAAGATCAAAATTAATTATGCTCAGAGTGATCACAACACAATATACAATTATATTTTATAGAATTGAATTATGAAGATATGATAGGGAAAATCTCTTTGTTTTGAAAAATCTCTTATTTAAATGGTAATACAACCAATTAAATGCTAAAATCTACTTAAACAGTAAGTACCACGCCTGTTTACTTACAGGCGTGGTACTTACCACGCCTGTACTGTACTGTTGAGTTGTAAACAGTACAGTACTGTACTGTTTACAACTCAACAGTACAGTACTATAAGTCACATTATTGTTTTTCTGTGGATGCATTTGTCGATGAGGTGCTGGGAGCAATGGTAACTGAAAAAACATCTGCATGCATGTGTGCATTTACTTGTAAAGTAACTTGTGACATTTAATAGTGCATGTCCAAAATGCACACTGGTGCGTGTCTAATGTCTCTTAAAAGGTTATCCTGTACTGTACTGACCTGACTTTTGAGCATCCAGGTATTGTGGAACAGTGATTCGAAAACTAAATCAATAAGCCATAAAATATTTGTCTCTCCAAGTACCACCTCTTATTCCATTTCATAATAAACATATATAGTATGGAGTAAAATAGAAGGGTATATGTGTAAGAGTGTTGTTTTCCACATGTTTGAATATAATTTATTATCACTCTTATCTAAAGAAAAATTACCAATCACACTTTAAATTGCCCCAAACAAGGGCTAATGTAGACTGAGACTGATCATTGTTTAAGATAAATGTGTTTGGTTCCAAAGTATGATCAACATAAATCTTCTGCAGAAGGCTGTAAGCCAGACAGAGTCAGAGAATTAGAACAAGTTGTTGGTTACAGTTAATGGTGTGTTAATCCCTGATATTCCACTAGCTGTAAATACAGGTGTATGTGTCTGGGCCTGGACAGAAACAATATACAGTACAACTCCATACAATGCCTGTTACTCATCCGCTCGTCTAGAGGGCACAGAACACTTTCACAGCAGGAGCTTTATTAGGGTTTGGGGAGATTTGGTGCTTTGCCCCGTCCTGGTGTGTGTCCAGCACAAAAGCCATTGTAGAGTTTTAGAGGCACTGAGCGCGTCATGATGTTACCAAGCACACGTCACCAAATGAAAGCTATTTAATAAAACTTTGCAGACATTGTCAGACAGAAAGGGAAATTGTGAATATAATGGATGCAATTCCCTGTAATCTGATGCGTTTTAGATGACATTAGTGAAGTTTTTAGCTGCTACAAGTTTGGATTCTAGATGTGGATTATTGATTTCTGTTCTTAAATAAATCCAATACTTTTAAAATGACCATACAATGTCCAATGCTATACATAAAAGTAATGAATAGACAGGCATTTTGAGCAGGACCTTTGTTATTTAAAGTTATTCAAAGGAGCCTTCTGAAAAGGTGTCTTGCTCCAGAAGCAGAGCCCAAAACTAAAGCTAGTTTTGCTGTTGGACGTAAACGAGAAGCTTATTTAAGACCTGATGTGAATGTGTGTTTATGGTATAGAACGGCGCTAAAAGAGAGCGCAGGATTTATAGAGACTGGTATCTTTATCTGAGTCTGACACTGTCAAGGTCTCCTCACTGCCAGCACTGCTCACATTTTTCTGTCAGTTTTGGTGACGCCATTGTTTCAATTATTTTAGAAGGTTAGCCTTTCTTTGAAAGTTTTCTTGAGAATGAGCTCTGCTGTCATATTTGGTAACATGACTCCAACAACATTTTATGTAGGGTTCACCAAAATATAACTGGTGTTGCTGACCTTACTCATGAAGTATTCAAGACTGGTCTTGAGACTCTTTTGTAAAGGTCTAGGTCTTTTCAAGGTCTCAATCCCTAAAAGTCTTGGTCTTGTATTGGTCTGGAAATAATTTTTTCTTGGTCTCAGATGTTAAAACCAACTAAGATCACAAATAGCATACGTATTTGTCTGTTCCTGGGATTGTATGTAGTCTTAATATACTGTATTCCATCAAAAGTCTTCTAAATCTGCCTAGAACAAAATTGGACTATTCGGGTTTACTGTTCCCTTGTATCTATTACAGTGCCTTGTAAACTGGTTCTGGTCTTGACCTGGTCTTTTCCTGACAGGGTCTTGGTCTTTAATCTGTCTCAATAGCTAAAAGTCTTGGTCATCAAAGTCTATTTTATTGAAAACCTTGCCAGTACACTGCACACACACACACACACACACACACACACACACACACAACCAAACCATATGTATATCCTTCTGTGTCTCCTTCAATTTACCTCTTCACCGCTGAACCTGGAGGGCAACGAGCGCCGTAAGTAGCTAGCTAATTAGCTAATAACCCGCTAATCAAATTGGCTGCCGCTGGGCCTTTAAGGTGGTCCATTAGCATCAGGGACTGTCGTCGAAGCCCGCCTCTCCGCCCAATATTCAGACAGGGCGCTCTGCATTTCTCGTTCAACGTTGCACCTTTCTCCATTCACGGGTCTTCCCGATAACAAGCCGCTGCCTGAAATGAAATGTCTTTTTGAATGACTGCCTTTACTGTAACCGTCTGACCACACACCCACACGGCACAAAAACACACACACACAGCGTTCCTTTAAGAGTTCTCCTCGCCTCCCCAATTAGCTCTCTAATTTGGCTAATGGAGCATTAATGGAGATAGAGGCTGCTGAAGACTCCAGCTCAGCACAATGCCCTCCAAACCCCCCACACACACACACACACACACCCACAGTCTAAGCAGGACACACAGATTAGATTTCACTAACAATAGTATCAGAATGCCTCTCTATAGACACACACAGGGCAGGGCAGATAGGGCTGGCATCTTTAGAACATGTTTGTACACACACACATCGGTAACAGTGCATGAATGAGCCGACCTACAGATGTTCTCTCATAAAAAGATGAGGACAGGCTCGGGACTTCCACAGCGCTGTTGAGAGGAGGATCAACACCGTGCCAGCAGCCCACTCTCTCACTTTGAACATTAGCACTACACTGGGACAACACAACAATACTATTTGGTACAATTATTGATGTATCATGGTAAAAAAAAAAAAAAAAAATTAATGGTTTAACGGCTGAAAATAAGCTCTAAAATAGTTTACATCTCTGAAGCAACCATAGCAAATGTGATGCTTAGGAACAGTTTCACCAACAAGGTATAAATTTGAATTTTGTGTAAATGATTTCAGTATACGACCCGGTATACTCCAGCTCGTACCCTTCACTCTCAGGACGCTGGCCTCCTTCAACTTCCTCAAATAAAGAAGAAGTGCCCCTGCTGGCTACAGAGCCTTTTCTTATAGAGCCCCTTTTTTATGGAATGGGCTCCTGGCGGAAGTGCGGCGAGCTGACTCTGTTGAGGTTTTCAGAAGCAAACAAACATACTTATTTCACCAAACGTATGGAGACTGATCATAGGTACACACTCACACTGGTCGTAGCTGTAGGTACACGCTCACACTGGTCGTAGCTGTAGTTACACGCGCACACTGGTCGTAGCTGTAGTTACACACTCACACTGGTCGTAGCTGTAGGTACACGCTCACACTGGTCGTAGCTGTAGGGACACACTCACACTGGTCGTAGCTGTAGGGACACACTCACACTGGTCGTAGCTGTAGGGACACACTCACACTGGTCGTAGCTGTAGATACACACTCACACTGGTCGTAGCTGTAGGGACACACTCACACTGGTCGTAGCTGTAGGGACACACTCACACTGGTCGTAGCTGTAGGTACATACTCACACTGGTCGTAGCTGTAGGTACACACTCACACTGGTCGTAGCTGTAGGATACACACTCACACTGGTCGAGCTGTAGGGACACACTCACACTGGTCGTAGCTGTAGGGACACACTCACACTGGTCGTAGCTGTAGGTACACACTCACACTGGTCGTAGCTGTAGGTACACACTCACACTGGTTGTAGTTGTAGGTACACACTCACACTGCTCATATTATTATTACACCTGCCTATTTTTGCAGTAGTATTTAGCACTTTTTTATTTTCTACCTCCTCCTAGGGTGGACGCAAACCTCTGACCTGCTGGGTGAATGTGTACTCCCCTCCCCCCCTCCATCTGGACTATCCTCCAGTATGAGGACCCCCAGCCCATCTGTCATCTACCTTGATGTTGAATGAGGTCCCATCCACCTAAGGACAGGGGATGTTGTCTAGTGCAGTCTGTTAAGCCCTTTGAGGCGACTGTTGTTGTGATATTGGGCTATACAAAAATAAATGTCTTGTATTGTCTACAGTATGTTGCTGTGTCAGTGGAATAGGCATGATACCAATTGCGTGTCCAAGAATTATTAAATCAAAACAGGAATGTATATTTTTAGACTTTAAAGCTACATGATGCTACTAGCTAAAAGTTATGCAGTGGTTCTTTAAGTTAAACATCCTTGTAAGATGCAATGTTACAGTAGTAGGTTCGATTCCCGCTCTCCCCACAGTTCATACTGTCGTTGTGTCCTTGGGCAAGACACTTAACCCACCTTGCCTCATATGAATGTGTTAGAATGTTGATGGTGTTGGTCGGAGAGGCCGTAGGCGCGGAATGGCTGCCACGTCTCTGTCAGTCTGCCCCAGGGCAGCTGTGGCTACAGATGTAGCTTACTACCACCAGTGTGTGACTGTGGCGAATAATAATTGATATGTAAAGCGTCCTTGAGCTCTGGAAAGGCGCTATATAAATAGAACTATAATAATAATAATAATAATAATAATGTTTGAATTCATAAAGCCACAGCCATATGATGATGGCTCCATCAAAGAAAACGTAAAATTCAGTTGCTAATAAATGCTAGCTGTTTTTTAAGCATGTTTACTCTTTAAATATGACTGTTTATTGCAAGAAGTGTTTTATTTGAAATAAAAAAACATTTCCTTTTTTGTTTCTCTTCAACTTCTCCATCACTGCAGTCTGTTGATTGACAACAGACTGCAGTGATGTGAAACTGTAGGCCGAAGGTTATGAACCTTACCTGTCATGACCTGACCCATACTGTACCTCTCCAGTGGAAACGGCCCGAGAAAAATGCAGCGGTAGCTCCACTTCTGCTCTAACTGTGAGGGATCTGCTCACTGACAGTCGGCTGTAGATCAGCATACACAGTGTATTATCTGTGTCAATTTCTCCAATTGGAAACAATAAAGGCTTATCTTATCTTATCTCTTACCTTGTATAACTCGCTCAATGAAACGTACATGTTTTGTCACATATAAAGAGTTTATTGTATGAACACCATCAAACATGACTTTTGTAGTAAGTCCATTTAAAACATAGAAACATCATTCAGTGGCTAATTTCAAACCATGAACGCCTCTCCATTTCAGGAAAGCTGACACATTTTACAAATATGAGGTCTTGGGCCGATAAGTGAGTGTTTCAACAACACACGCCAATACTGTGCAGGCCTGCGATAAGGCTGCGTCCACTCCTCCCATGATGCTTCACTGGTTGCGTTGGAGTTTCCAAGCCATGACAACACTGGCGACAGGCATATCTGACGCTCTGACCCTTTTCAAGTCCACCGCTAGCACTTCTCTCACACACACACACACACACACACACACACACACGGGGGGCTGCAGATAGCGCTCCAGTCTCCAGGCCTCGATAAGGGGGTCCCTCGAAACGGGCAGGAGGGGTGCTCGCGGCGCAGACACCAGAGAGAGTGGCCCTAATCTCCAGGCCGGCTCCATAAACACTGCTGAGGCCAGGCAGCACAGCGACTCCAAGTCTGAAGAGCATGGCAAGCCCAGATTAGCACCCCTCTGCCATGATGTCATCAGTTAGCATTTCTGTTGATTCATTAGGGGAAATTAATGGAAGTTTTAAAAGAGAAACCATTTTTGTTGGAGACCTCTCAACATCAAATAACTCTTCAGGTTTGCGCTTTCACCATTTTCGAAAATACAAGCAACAAAAATCTCAAATGAACACTTAAAGCTGCCCAACAACATAGCTACCTGCTTGTTACACTATTCTTCTTGTTTTGTCTTTTTCTTATGCTTTTTCTGAGTAAGCAGACGTAATCCGTGCTCGAATAGACACTAGAATTTTCTGTATTGATTCAAGGTTGACAAGCAGGCTAGCTACACAGTTAAAAGTAGGCCTGTATTGTGGTTATCTTTATCATTTATCTGTATAACATGCATATCTGTGTATTTCATATGCAGGGGTTTTTAAGGTTTCTAGAGATTTTTAGATAGACAGCACACAAACAATTTGGGCTGTTAACTATTGTTCTAAAGCTAAACTGCTATAAGTGTTAAAATTGTAAACATATAAAGCTAAAAAGTAAATTGTCCTAATTTCTGTATGTTTGTCTATGTCATCTAATGTCCTCTTTGTTTACCATCAACCTGCCAATGGGACTACAGATGAAGATTAGCCTGCATGGCTAACTCTGGCACATTTACATGCTGGACTAACAAACACATGTTGATTAATGTGCACTGTCCCCTGTTAAAACATGAACATAAACATAAATGCATACAAGTGTTTAAGGGCCCACTCGCACTAAGGCCTGTTGATCCGTGTTGTGCCTAAGCCCTCCTCTGTACCCCACTGACTGCACTCCCAGATCTGACCATGATTTATCTCATTGTAAAGTGTTTTTTTTTTGGTAAAAGACAAATTTAAAGTACACAGACATGATTTAATTATACATATAGAGAAGTAAAATACTGTGGGTAGTTAGGCGGAGCTAAAAAGGAAGGTTTAAAAAATCTGAAATGCTGTGTTATTTTTACGCCCAATGCACACCTTCCAAAAAGTTCAACTTTTGTCTTGTCAGTGCACAGAATATTTTCCCAAAAGTCTCAAGGGTCATCAAAATGTTTTATTTATTTATTTTTTTACAAAAATTAGATGAGCCTTTATGTTCTTTTTGGTCACCAGGGGTTTTTGCCTTGGAACTCTGCCATGGATGCCATTTTTGTTGTGGTTGAGTCATAAACACTGACCAAGTTTCACCACTGTTCCATATTTTATTTTTCTCCATTTGTGGATAATGACTCTAACTGTGGTTTGAAATTGAACTCAGCTTTCCCAAAAATGTAATTAATCACAGTCAAGTCATGATTTAACAAGGGGGCACGCTTTTTTCCCTTAATAAATAAAACCATTACTTAAAAACTGTATTTTGTGTTTACTTGTAAAAACCTATCTTTGTTTAACATTTCGATGTGTTTGATGATCTGTGACATGTGACAAATGTGGAAAGAAATATATACTTTTTCATTGAAGATGCATTTTTTTCCAAAATATCTCACACTATAAAAAATATAAATGTTGTCAAAACTAAATGCAATAACAAATGCACAGATACTTGTGTATTCAGTCAGATGACTGGCACTGATGGAGACAACAAGAGAGCCTTATGGACTCATTTAAATGTTCATCTGTCAGTCTGCTTCTGAACTTTGGTTTTATGACTCACTCAGAAAAGGCTGACTCCCAAAGATATGTCGACCCAAACAAAGCAAACATTTTCAGAGCTGCTGAGATTTTTATCAGAATAAAGAGACTTTAACTGCACATTATCATGAAAGTCTATATTCTTAATTTCCATGTTCCATGTTGGTTTGCTGAGCTCTTCAGAGATTATCAGAATTAAACACCCAGATTATACCTGGTTATACTTTGCAATTGTGCCATAGACGCCATAGACTGGCTTACACAAGCTTTAGGTGCTTGAAGTGTGAACCTTGCATTAAGACGGTACAGAGGTACAGATTGCCAGTGTGAGTACGATACCAACTCTGACCTTGAGAAAAGAGGATCAGGCGACTGTCATAAAGCTAATTTAACTTTACGGCATGTCAAAAGGCAAGTAGACTCAGCCTGGTGCAAATAATATTTAAGAAAAGACATGTTTTGTAATGTGACATTAACATACCTCAACAGTCTTCTTGAAAATACTGTATTATGACCTGAGCAGAAGTGACCGTTTAAATATTTTGCTTCTGTTCTTAGATTACGATTGGTTGACGTAAGGTGAGGTTGTAGGAGGAGGACGCAGATAAGAGCCATAACCAGACCAAATAAAGTCCATAGTCTGTTAGCATTCCCCCTGCTGCTCGATAGCCACTACCACACACAGACTGTGGCTGTCACAACAAATACAAGAACAATCTCACTGTTTTACCACAATATAGGTTTTCATTCCATAGAAGTGATATTCAGGAAAGTAAATCTTATGGTATCACAAATATGTACACAGAATAACTCAGAGTAATGTCAAACACTGATATGGTTTTGGAATGTGGTTGTGCTCACGGTTTTGAAGACTATGCAGGACAAGACAACGACTAATATAGACATGAATTTGTACATGAGAAATGTAAATCCATCTAAACATTGTCATAAAAGAGTCCCCCACATCTTTGATTTTTTTGACTGTGACAAAAAAAAAAACATTTGCAAAGAGCAGGAACTTTAGATGAATACCATGAGGTCAGTAACTGGCCTATCACCAGTTGAGAGCAACGTCCTTTTTTTACTCTCTTGACAGAGGAGTAAAGAGTAAATTATCAGACCCTAAAATTAAACAGGTGCTGAAAAGGTATAACTATTGACCTCAAAAATTCCTGAATATTTGCCTAGCCTGCCACCTCATTCTATTTCTAATATACATGGATTACCATGAAAGAACCTCTGAATGCAGTGGGATAGACAGATCAGAATTCAGGGTCCAGAATAAACTACATCTGGACTCTGGAGTTTGAAAAACATACAACCAATGTGTGTTCACTTTAGATAAAAGGTTATGATTGGTCAGGTAGGATTGATTCTGTTGAAGAGGTTCCAGACCTAACCTGACTCTGCCAAATAGAACTGCTCCACAGAACCATCTGGGAGGGCTCCCATTAAAAGTGTTTGCAAAAGGGCAGGTACTTGGAATAACTGGTCTGTGGAAAGCTTGAAACTTATGCAGTAATGTACCATTTGCAGGGCTACGTTTTACATTATGTAGAATAGATGAAATTAAATGTGAACCTCACTGGTACATCTAAACATTTCATTTCAGGACCCTCGGTTCCACCCTGACTACAGCATCTCCCACTCACCTGCTGATATTAAATGAACTGACACTCATCATTCATTTATCTGTATACAAGATGGACTCTGTTCTCTGTGGTTCTCCCTGAGATTTCTCTTTTTTTTCACCTAGTCCTGATAGAGGCTCTAAGGACAGGGATCTTGTCTTGTACAGTCTGTATAGCTCGTTGAGAAAACTGTTGTTGTGATCTTTGGGTGTAAAAATAAAATTCATTTAAATCTCAAGAGACTCAGGTTGTGGTGAGTAAAAAAGTGTTCAGACTTTATTGTGCACTATTGTTGACCTTTCAACGACCAAATGAAAAACAATGCATAGTAGAAGTACAAGACTTAAACGTTCCCTTGCTATGTTTGGACAGACCTGTGTTCGACTCTTGCAACAGGACGTCCAACACCAGCATTTCCTCTTATTGGCAGTGTTCTCTCAGTGGCAGGGGTTTTAAATTCTCTTAAACTGTCCTGTTTATGGATGAGAAGCTGTCAAGTTCAGGACAAGCGCCTCAGTCTAAGGTCACACAGCGGTCCTGACATGGAGACTTTCTCTTCCTAAGCACAACAACCAGTCGCTGGTAAAACTGCCTCAGTGCGACGTGGACAGCCTTTCACACTTTCACTCAGTCGTGCTCTAGGAAGTAGGATGCCATTCATCGTGAGCAGCTGTTTAGTTTGTGCCACATTTTATGAGTAAATGAGATGTTAGCTTCCTGCTACTTGTTGCTTGGACCACCCAGCTTCCACTGTTTCACAAAGAAAACATGCAGTTGTAGTTTACCCACAATAGGTTATTGTTCTTAATAGTAGAAAATCAATACATGTACAACTAACTTTTACAACAGTACCATTATTTAGATCAGTTTTAGTTTCTCAAGAATGCCACAAGTAGGGCTGTGTACTGACGCTCCGGACCTGTGTGTGCCGGTATTGAAAAGTATTTTTGTTTGGTACAAGCCAGGTCTTGAGATGCACGCTAATGCTAACCCATTTACAGGTGTTGTAATGGCTCAGAGCTAACATGTTTGTTTTCTGACTCTTGTGATGCGGAGAAGAAGACTTGAGCGCTCTGTGGCTAAAACCTCAAACACAGTTAATTAGAGAGAGAGCAGAAACAGCAGCTTATATAAATAAACACAACAAACTCCAACAAACGAGCAACTCTCAAAGGCTACAGCAGCTTTTAAGCACTTGTTCTTTTGTCAGTGGAATGAAAGCCAATGTTCACGGTAAGGTAAGCACTAAACTTCAGTTTGATGTAATGTATTAGAATTTTGTGAGGGCAAATTTATGTTGTCCAATTACTGTCCATAAACAATTGAATAATAATAATAATAATAATTTTGATTGTTTTTATTTAATGACCTCAACACAAATGATTCACTCTTTTGCAGACATTTGAAAGGACTCACACCAGGTAAAGGTTTACACCTGAATAAATAACATGTCTAAGTGGATGTGTTTTGTACTAATACAATATAAGACTAAGATTTCCTGGGCGTGTCTACACTTACTATAAATATACAAAAACACTGTATTAATATTTGTTAAGTTCACTGTCAAGCTACAACTTAAACCACTTGACAGCCATCTTAGCTTTGATCTTCAAGATTTGACTGCAGTGTTCGCACCTCCCAACTGCACAACGGCAGGGTGTTAACAGACGAGACGATCTGGAGAATGGCTTAAGAGGGCCGCGGGCGTACCATGATCCCTTCACTTCAAAGAACATTAACGCACTCGGTAAATCTGCCGCGCAAATTGCTCCTTGGGTATTCTTCCTGGTGGAACTTTAATGCGGCAGTCAAAGCCATAATAGTTGCTGTGTTGTTGCTGGTGGGACTGCAGCGAGCGCCCGAGGGAGTCCACAGCTAAGCCACACAAGAGGAGCTAAGCCCGGCTGAGGAGAGGCTGTCATCTTCAGCGGTTTTGCACCTGTGGGGACTGGCCAGGCTCTTCACCGGCTTCTCCACGAGAAAGAAGGGAGATTTGGGTGGATTTGGTGGAGAATGGCGGCCCACTTTGCACCTTGACGGGGTAAATGCTTTGAACGGTTCGGTGAGAGGCCCGAGGGGAAGGCGATGATCAAGATGACTTTGGAGTCATGGAGATAATGTAAAGATGTACAGCTGCGCAGACAGAAACAGAATGGCACTACTGTAACGCTGACATGTGCAATTATTTCGTCAAATGATCACAATCACAAAGCTGTTTACTTCTCATAGTGCTGGTGAAGATGATGAAGGAACTGAAGAACACTGTGCTGGGTGCAGAAAAGTGATGTTTCAAAACTTCCCAATAATTACAATAAAGAAGAAAGTTACCCTGTTATTCCACAAACAAAATTTACAACAAAATTCCCTGTCCCCCCGATAATGTTTGTTCTTAACTGTTTATTTAATGTCTATTTAATGAGTTCTCTGAAAAAGCTGCAGACAGATCTCTGCAGCCCTAACCCTGCAGCAGAGAGCTCCACAGTCTGGTACTGCAGACCTGTTTACACTCTTTTAAGCCTCACTGTATTTAATACTGACCGAATTCCCAGGTACTTAAATTGTGGCACAGCCATCTAACACACACACACGTGTACAAGTATTGCGAAAAGCCCATCTGGCGGGCACACACTTTTTCTATTCTATGAAGCTTTGCCTGTGTTGCTCACAAGTACTTAGCGCATTAGAGAAACAAAACAGATCCAGCACTCAGCACACTCTGTAATCCTCAGGCATCCAGCTCTGGAACGCTCGCTCACACTACATTGCAGAGCTCCATAGAATGGATCACCAGGTTATGTGACCTTTATATAGATGGTCCACAAGCAGATTCCTAAGGCAAATCCAAAACACAAATGCCGGAGGGAAAATTTCTTATTAAAAAAAATATTTAAAATTTTGCAATATACAGTGGGTAAAGCATCTTCTGCAACAGGAAAGGGTGTTGTACAACCTTAAAGCAGTGGGGTCTTGATTTTAGGTGTCTGCTGGCCATGATCAGTTGCTGTGTTATGTGTGTTTTGGCGTGTAGATGGACCATTCCATTAAATTTGGCATCCATTATGTTACACTGCTCCAGATTCTTGAAACTTTTTACATTGTGTTTACAGAATAGTGCTTTTAAACTACATTATTTTAAGAAAAAATCACCAGTGAATAGAGTAAGTGAGAGGAAACATTGTAATTGGTTCTTCATAAGGAGATAGTCACTGTGTGTGTGTTAAGAAGTAAATGGAGCAAGAACAGGCCCTTGTGGAACTCCAAGGACACCATGACTGATATTAGTTGTATTTTTAATCTAATGTGAACAGATGGATTTATTGAAACAGCGCCCAATTATCGAAATAAAACAGCAAATAGTTCTGAATATGTAAAATTGTGTTAAAGAGGATCTTTAACAATATTTCTGAAAGGGCTGGATGTACAAACAATGGCATAAGGACGGGGGCCCAACAACAACTTTTTTACATGACTAGGTGTAAAAATATGGACGAAAGCTTCTGAAAATGCAGAACGCAGACACACTTCTAACCAAATGTAACCATTAAAATGCAACATCAATAATAATATTAATATGATTAAATAATAAATTACTATTAATTATTTAATATTTATTATTATTAAATAATAAATTACTGCAATATCACAATATTAAATTGCTACAGTCACAATATAGCTATCAAAATTATATAATAAAAATGTTATTTATTAAGTTATTTACTATTTAATTTAAGGTTGTAATATGCACATACAGTAATTTGTTTTAAATAGAAAATGGCTGCAATATTGCACACCAATAATTGCCATAATTTCCATTCAATGTACTTGCGAATATAAAAAATATGTCATAACAACCTTTTGTTATTTTCTATGAAATGTATGGTAACCATTTGTATGTATGTACCCTATTATGTACTATAATTCTCCTGTAGTCTTTACAGGGAAAAACTGGAAACCTTAGCTGCCATTTTTACATTTTTGGTTATTATTTTCAAACAGTGGAAAAATAGACTTTTACAGTGATGTACTCAGATTACATACACAAAACTAAAATGAATTAAGGTGTTAGGGTACAAGTGTAAACATTTTTTATGTATTTTTCAAAATGTTGGTGGAATCTTAATTTTACTTTGATATGACTAAAAGTCTCTCATCATTTTCATAAAACCTGTGAACCTGAAGACCAAACTATTAGGTCAGACACATTGTAAAAACACAAGAGGAGTAGAAGTGGATGCGGACAGTTTGAAAAATGGTTGCATTTACAGTCTACTTGGGAACAAATAGCGGTTGAGAGAGCTATGGCAAAGTGTGCAATCGATCACAGAGCGGGAATGTGTGCGGTGCTGGGAACGTGTGAGCGAGGAAGAGTTGGGGGTTACGTGGACTGAGGTGGGGGCGCAGATAACGCCCAGCTCTGTAGGATTAACTTGTCCTGAGTGTGTTTCAGAGCCACGGTGGTTGAGGGACTGGCTCTCTGCTGCCAGGCTCTGGAAGTTCTCAGCTCCATCCAGACGGTCTGTCTGCAGCCTGCCGTTCACACACGCACACAGTAAATACAGAGGCAATAACAGTTAAGTACGAGCTGACATACACTCCACATGTCACTCTCCCTATTTGACTGAGTTAAACCTGCTTTTACTGCTGTTACTAATCTTTGTTCACTATAATATTACTAACTATTCGGTGCAAGTTGTGGTGATCTTTCATTCATTCATTTTCTACCGCTTAGTCCCGTTAGGGGTCGCGGGTGACTGGAGCCTATCCCAGCAACTTTGGGCCTGAGGCGGGTAAACCCTGGACAGTGGCCAGTTAGTCGCAATTTCCAGTGTATTGCTTCTGTTTCGATCAGAAATTAACTAGTTGTGTAACAAAGCGATTGACAAAATAACGACACAATGCAGTGAAACGATACAGCAATACAATACAGCTTTAAGATAAAGTAATACAATAAAGATTTAAGATAACGTAATACAATACAGCTTTACAATAAAATAATACGATACAGCTTTACAATAAGTGATACAATATAACTTAACGATAAAGCAATACAATACAACTTTACGATAAAGTGATCCAATACAACTTTACGATAAAGTGATACAATACAACTTTACGATAAAGCGATACAATACAACTTTACGATAAAGTGATACAATACAACTTTACGATAAAGTGATACAATACAACTTTACGATAAAGTGATACAATATAACTTGACGATAAAGTGATACAATACAACTTTACGATAAAGTGATACAATATAACTTGACGATAAAGTGATACAATACAACTTAACGATAAAGCGATACAATACAACTTTACGATAAAGTGATACAATACAACTTTACGATAAAGTGATACAATACAACTTTACGATAAAGTGATACAATATATACAATATAACTTGACGATAAAGTGATACAATACAACTTAACGATAAAGCCATACAATACAACTTTACGATAAAGTGATACAATACAACTTTACGATAAAGTGATACAATACAACTTTACAATAAAGCGATACAATACAACTTTACGATAAAGTGATACAATACAACTTTACGATAAAGTGATACAATACAACTTTACGATAAAGTGATACAATATTAAGTTAAATGTGACTGTAGAATAATAAAGGTTATTTTGTATAAAGTTAAAGTGTGTCAGTAATAGTAGGCGTTAGTATTATTATTCTCACTGTGACGCTCCAGCTGGCTGCTTCTCTGGTGTGACCTGAGGAAGGTGACAGGAGCCAGTGTGAAAGTGCTGATAGGGAGCACTTTTCCTCAACATTCCCACACAGAGCATCTCCAGAGCCACAACTGACAACAACATGATGGTTGACAAGAGCGCCTGCTGTCAATCAGCCAAGACTTGCATATCAGCACTGCAGCGAAGGCTCACATCGTTACAGTCAGTGAACTCTCAGATCAACTAAGCAAATTGCAGGCATTCCTAAGTTATAAAATTGTCAGTAAAGTAAAGGGAGCAGAATCTTATCCCAGGGTTTTCCCATGTAAGACACAGATGGTTAAGTTGAGGCATTAAAAGTGGCTTTCTAGGAGATTCTTTTTTTTTTAAAGATTTAGGATGGATTGCAGGTTTAGGTTTACAGAGTAGAACAATAAATAGATAAAAAATAAAAATCACACATTTGGCATCACTCTTGTAACGTTAGCATGGCAGGAATCATCGACTTCGTTGTGGTTATGGAAACGGTTGCTGTTAATCATGTTCACATTAGTCACTATTTTTATACCATCATTATTTTTAAGTCCTACCACATTAATAATGCCATTTAGTCATATACGTGTCTAGCAATACAAGGTCAGCAAACTTATTAAAAAATGTTAAGTTATTACAAAGGTCAAACTTCTGTCTCTAACCTGTTTAATTCCAACATGTTGAGTACAGATTAGAAAGAAAAAGAGAGTGTCTAGATACTAATATTTGTGTCGTGGTGAAGAAGGAGCTGAGCTGTAAGGCAAAGCTCTCGATTTACCGGTCAATCTACGTTCCTACTCTCACCTATGGTCATGAGCTTTGGGTCATGACCGAAAGAACAAGAAGATCCCGGATACAAGCGGCCGAGCTTTCTCCGCAGGGTGGCAGGCCGCTCCCTTAGAGATAAGGTGAGGAGCTCGGTCACTCGGGAGGAGCTCAAAGTAGAGCCGCTGCTCCTCCACATCGAGAGGAGCCAGCTGAGGTGGCTCGGGTATCTGTTTCGGATGCCTCCAGGACGCCTCCCTGGAGGGATTATGTCTCTCGGCTGGCCTGGGAAAGCCTCTTTATCCTCCCGGAAGAGCTGGAGGAAGTGTCTGGGGAGGGGAAAGTCTGGGCTAGACTGGGATAGACTAGAGCCACAGGGTCTTAAAGGCTACCTGACTTTTTATTGTTCACTGTTGATGCTTGCTGCAGTAAAACACTGCTTTGTGCAAATTTGTGTGAAACAAAACTTAAGCTGCGTGGCTAAATAGCTACACTCACAACATTCACCATGTATCATTAAAGACCAGTAATAAATGAAAAGAATGTGGTTATGGCGGATTATTTGGCCAGACCAGGACTAGAGCAGGACTATGGATGGATTACAGCTGTTGAAGATGTTACTGTAAGTGAGTCTTTTATGTATTGAATAGGCTACATGCACACACTTGCACTTACAAAATGCTTTTGTAATGTCGTGTGGTTAGTGTTATTGAAATTTCATGTGGAAATGCTGATGTAATTAAGGCTGAGGATATTGTTGTAATTTCCTGTGCTGTTAAATGTTGCTGTTATTCCATTTGGAAGTTTCTTTATGTGAAGTGTGTTTTGGCTTTTGTATTTTGTTGAGTTCTCTGGGCCACCGTACAAAACACATGGGAATGATTGGCATTAATATCCCCGCAGAGTCTCCAGCACTGTTGGGAGATTTTTAAGAACTTACTTTAATGTGGGGTGTAAAAATGTGTCTCTCCAAATTCTTCCAACCAAATACTCTCTATTGCCTGGAGCTAGTAAAAGTGTGTTACAATGAACAGATCGAATGCCAATCATCCTCTGACAGTTCAAACTGCAGTTTTGCTTCCCATTTCTGTTTTATGTATAATGAATCAGTCCTATTACAGTTTTGTAAACATTTGCACAACCTGGATACAGTTTTTGAGGGTAGTTGTCTGTATGACCCTGTGAACAGATCCATTATGTCACTACTCTTAAGAAAGATGATTTTAAATATCTGTATTATAAAAATGTTTTAATTGTAAATACCTAAATAAATCAACAAATTTACACTATCCCTCAATTTTCTATTTATTGACTATATCCCACCAGATCTCAATTGTTGTATCAACACTTGGATTTGGTACTACTGGTTGGGTAGAGGTTTTCTCGCCCAGTCCCGTTTGTGGTTGGCAGCTACCATAATTAAGCTCAACGTGCTTCCATTTGGAGTAATCTTCGGATGAACACCAATAAACCATATATCTCAACAGGGAAGCTAGAAAAAATTATTTCAAATTTGGAAGAGATAGTCCTCCTCTTTTTTTTCTCTAGCTGCAGAGTTATGAGCTTCAACCTTGGTTTTGCCCCATTCCAAATAAATCTACTCTCTAGTTTATCTACATTTAGCAAATTGATTATTTGGCAGTGAAATGATTAAATACAATAATCTGGGCAACACGTTAACTTTCAACACCTTTATCCTCGAGTTAAGAGCCATAACTAGTGTTGCCCATTTTGTCAAATCTTTTTGTATAGCTTACTTTAATCTTACTGTAATTAACCTCATATAATGTGTTTAGTTCACTTGTCAGATAAACACCTTTTTTACACATTTTACATAAAATTATTCTATTCTCAAATTGACAATAAAATCAGTGTTAAAACCTAACTAATGTTAACTGAAAACTGAAATGTGCAATTTAAGCTGCCACCTCTATTAAAATATATATTTTAAATTAACATAACAAACATTCATACATTTGTATTTGAAGTTGATTTTATTAAAACACATACGAGTTAAGTAGGGCCTAGGATGATTTAGCCTTTGGGATTTTAGCCAAACAAAGGTGTGCATTGATTTCTTCCTTTTTTTTCAAATGCTGTTCACTCCTAATCATGATGAATTGTGGAAACCTTTGACTTCTGAATCCGCTACAAACTCAGACCCCCGTAAAATGTCATTATCACTACTGAGTGACTAGGAAGCTCAAAAGGTTATAGATTCAATTAATTAATTTTTTTTTTTTACAAGGACAACGCACAGAAAACATTAATCTCCATCAGAAATAAGTTGAATAACTTTCTACTAGAATAAGTAGAAATCTATTTTCCATCTGTAGGCCTTGGGCAGGTCACTAGACAATTTCTAATCTAAAATAGACAAGTTTCATAAATAACAATACCCTCTAAATTCCTCATGAGCACTTCAGTTCACTGTCGGTCTCCAAAGGTTGCTTATTTTGATATTAGTTTGTGGCCTGTTGAACTAATATATATTTTTTTGATGATATTTCCCAGTTGTCCTAAAAACTCATTCCCTATCCTAAACACAAGTGTGACAGAGGAACACAGAGCAGGCTGCAGGTGTTCCAATTTTCCCATTTGAGCACATTAACACTGTCCATGTGTCTTTGGGACGTCATCATTAGTGACAACAGGACACACTGTGGAGCTGAGAGGAGCTGTGTGAGGGGCCTCAGGGCAGGTCTGTGTCAGGGGCTCCCACTTTATCTGATTTAACCACATTTATCCACCTGCAGCAGAGGGTCAGCATCTGCATATTGGGTGTTTGAACATTGGTCATATAAAATGTAAGAATGCACACCTATAAAAAATGTTGTTAACTTTTTAGAATGAATTAGTCAGTCTCTACATCTGTTTGATTGAAAAGTGTGTGTGTATCTACATTACTGTTGAGGGCTGTTTAAATATTATAAAACATCTGTCTAATGGCAGCAAAAAATAATTATGATGCCTCTGCAAAATCCAGTCTTAACACAACGTACGTGCTTGAGTGAAACACATGTAGCTATAAACACAAATTAATTTTCTCAGTCGATTTAAAGGGTATTGTAATAGTAGATTTTAATAGAAAACCTCATGACATATTAATTTGTTCTTCCGCTTATTCCCATTAGGAGACTGGAGTCAACTTTGGGCCTTAGGTGGGGTACATCGTTTGGCCAGTTTGTTACAAGGCTGACACTTCTTGGCTTTGGCCAATCAAAGGTTGCTTCCGGAAAAAGGTGCTCTCCTATTGGTCTACACCGTTGATCAAAAAGGAAGTAATGTCTGTCAATAAAGTGTGTATTCAGTGCTGAATATGTCTTTTTACAACAAAACAGCGTAAAAGAGACATTGGCTGCAACTGGAAACGGGGATAAATATTGGAAATTCAATCTGAAAATTGTTCTACAAATCTACAATATTTTTCAGATCAGCCAGGGAAGTTGAAGGTGCAGCAGGGCAGTCTGTTCCATTCTTGGATTATGTGGATATGACAGTTTGCTTCCACAGGGACTTTGTGAGCTCAGAGTTTGACGTGCCTACTCTTAGTCTTGTAGTACCTAAAACACAGTCTGCTGTTCATTCTATTGTTTTAAATAAAAAATAAATCAAATTAATTAATTTAATTTTCAGCCCAGTTTCCATGGATACAGAGCCTTATTTAAAATGCTCAATACCAGAAAAACTAAGCAGGCAATATAGGGATTGTGCACACTTCTAGCAAATCTTCTTTACTCATCCCTGGAGGTTGCACTGCCATCTTTGAGGCTTCTGCTAAAGTCTTTTTCCCCTCCTTAGGCAGGAGGGCTGTGGTTGAACAAATCATACTGCCTGCTTTTTGTCAAGAGCTGTCTTGTTAGTCTTCGTTCTCACTCACCTGACAAAGTGCCTGTTGTTCTTTCTAACAAAACTGGACCAGACATTTTTCGTGACTGTTGTAGCTGATCTTGGAGCATGCCAGTGCATTATATCTCAGCACACTGTGACTAACTCCAAAGGAAAAAACAACCACTTTGAACCTTAACTTTGGCAAGTCGCCCATACCACCAGAATGGAAGCAATGCATTACTGAAAACCTAAGTGAGAAGCCAGAACAACTATAACCTTGACTTTGGATACACAGATAAACTAAAGGTTCAAGGTGGCAGAGTGGTTAGCACTTCTGCCTCACAGCAAGAAGGTTGTGAGTTCAACTCCAGGCTAACTCCAGACTTTCTGTAAGGAAGAAAGGCATGTCCTTCCCATGTTACTGTGGGTTCTCTCCCCAGTATTTGATCTATATTACATGTATAGATAAATTGGCAATTCTAAAGTGTCACTAGTGAATGAATGTGAGATTGAATGGTTGTGTGTCTCTAAGTATTAACCCTGCGACTATCTGTCTACTGTCCAGGGTGTACCCCGCCTAAGGCCCAAAGTGGGATAGACTCTAATCACATGCATCCCCTAACGGGAATAAGCAGAATAAAATTAAACATCCAACTGCATGATGAGACTCATCTGATTAGACCAATCCTCAAGACGTTGAGGCAGACAATCAAAGATGCCTCTGCTCCGACTAATTTTGGGAGTTCAACAGAACGACTCAAGGTGTAACAAACACAACAAGCAACTTCCAGCAGTTGATAAAAAAGTGCATGGGAGATCTAAATTTGAAAGAGCTCCTTGTTTTCTTGAATGAGCTCACTTTTTATTCAGACAGCCGCTCACTACAAGTTTTCCATCATTAAAAAATTATGACCTCAAATTGTCACCCAACAACTACTTTAACCATATTGAAAGAGGGGTTGAGACTGATAGACCTGATAAAACCAGTCCCTTAAATACCTGGCCAATTGCAAAAAATCTAAGAGTTGAAGTAATTTCTGGGATTTTCAGGTTATTTTTCGCCGGTTCCTAAAACACTATTTGGTCATAGTTAAGCCTTTAATGACCTTATAAATGATTACACACACACTTGCAGGTTGTCTGGAAGAAAGGTGACCAAGGACCAGTACCTTGATCCCTAACAGTCCTTTGGGGATCATTGGACATCCAAGTGTCAGCTAGCTTTTACCACCTTAATAGACAAACTCAAATCCGGACCTGTTAGAGCTGTACATTCTTCACACTGACGTACCACTGGATTGTGACCAGCTTTGTGCCAGGAACAGAAAGGAAATTTTCAAGTCATTGTCTATGCAAGTAGAGGCTTGTCCCAAAGTGAATCCCATTACCCAGACCATAAATTGGAGGTTCTGCCCTCAAACCACCGTGCTGACTTACCCTCATCAACCCCAAGGGATTCAATGCTTTCCTCACCTGCTCTAAAAGAACCCAAAGCTGATTCTGGCTTGGACCATTTGAAGAGTTCATTTGCAAAAGCAGAAAACTATGTTTTTATAAATTGTCAGTTTTTTTGTTTATTTTATTTTTTGCTATAGGTGATATCAGTCAAACCAATCTTGATTGGCTGTGTCCAATTAGGACCACTAATATGGATTTGGGCTTTGTAAACAGGGCTAAAAATAAATTACAAGCCTTAGTTTACTGATTTCCAAAATGGCATTTATCTGTTTTTGCAGCTGTGGCTACAGATGTAGCTTACCACTTATTATTTTTATTATTATTATTATTATTTATTTATTTTTTCATAGTCTGATGATGCTTATACAGAAGCCCAGAGTCAGACCGATGCAGTGGTTCCAACCTTAACTTCTAAAGTTCATGCTCTCTAATTGTTCAATGCAATGGGACGTGCATGGATTTGAAGGGGGGATCTTGTAGCCCAGGTAAACCTGTAGGTAAACCTCAGCCTTTTCTGTCAATCCTGGTAAATTTCCGCAATACCACATGACTTCAATGATATCACGAGACTTCACCTTCTTAACAGAACAGAATAGTAAGTTTTCAAACAGGTGTGGGGAAGCATGGTGCAGGGCTGCAGATGCTCTTTGTCAAACCTATTGGCCAGTCACAAATTGGCCAGGTTATAAACGCTGATGTGAACGATGGTGAGCTAAGCCCAAGCTTAAAGCCTAAAGCTAACTCGACAATCCTCATTACCTACATTCAATCTTCCTCCCGGATCTCAAATTAAGACTGACTACTCTACTCTTATGTGGGGAAATGAGAATAAACCTCTTGAATGAAATTAATGTTTCACTTTCAGCTATTTTTTGACTATGGGCATATTAAGTTTGTCTAAGACAGGGGGGGCTCAAACTCGCGGCCCGGGGGCCAACTGCGGCCCGCAAGACGATATTTTGTGGCCCGCAGGATGATATGAAAGGGGGTCATCAGCTGGGCTTGATGCAGGCAGAGAAACATTTCACTATGAAGGAGCCCGTGTAACATCACATAGCCGTTATAAAATGACTGCTTCTTACTGTGTTTGAAATGAGCATGTTTGACCTTGAGCTGGACAAAGTCAATGTTACCTACAGTGGATCATTTGAAATGGGCTGATTTGTTTAAAAGTTGATGGCAATGTGATCATCACTATCCATGCAGATTTGTTCTCATGACGAATCTGCAAATTAACGCCGATGTTCTGTTGACAATATCACTGAGGGGAGTGGACATCCAATGGGGCCACTTAGCCAGCTCATTCATGTTCTTCAATATTCATTTAAGTTCAGGATAGCTCAGGTTCAGAAGAACCCATTGAAGTTAAAGAATTGTTAGTAATGACGTTTGAGAGGATTTAACAAAGCTTTTAACCTGATCCGGCCCAGCCTCACCCAGACTCTGCCTCCTGCGGCCCCCAAGTAATTTGAGTTTGAGACCCTGTTCTAAGTCTTTATAATATATGGTACCAATAATGCAAACTGTGTTTCGGCTTCATTAAGTACTGTCCATATCCTCCCAGAGCAAACCTGAACTTCTGACATTAGCCAACCTTTACCATAAACACATTTTGTATTTTGACACCCAAACAGATAGATTAAGTAAGTAAATGCTACATAATGTTTAACGAGGAGGTGATAATTGCCGTTCTGATGGTGGAGTCAGAGCTAAAGGTTTACTTTAGGCTCTAAACTTCAGTCAGTGTCTTTGTATTTTAATTGATTTGTTTTCATAAAGAAACACGGTTATGCAGCGTCAATGAAATGTAAACTCAACAACATGCTTATTTTCCAAAGAATATACTGTATATTTTTATGTTAGAAAGATTTTGTGTTGGAAAAAGTTGAAATAAAAAGTGATTAAACTTCTGGTAGACTGGGCTGGTTTGCTGGTGTGTGTGTCTGCGGTTTAGTGTGTCCCGTCGGAGGCAAAGAGCGAAGCATCACTTAGCTCATTGGCTTGTCTGTGTTGCCTTTTCACTGGAGCTCAACACCGGGAAGACACAAAGGCTGCTGTCGGCCAGCCAAGTCTGCCCCCGAGCAAAAAGACGATGACAAATCACAAACACAATAGAGTCGACCGCTGACTGCTACAGTGGAGACGCTGATGATTGGACAGAACGGTGCAGTTTCCTCTCTTTTGATAAAACAAGATACTGGTCTCTCTTCAGATATTTTATCTTCTTTTCATGTAGAAGTGCACAGTCTAATATAGGACTGCAGAAAAGAAACACTATTATACAAAAGGTACAAAGTGTTGTATGTTACTAAAAGCATTAAAAATTTAGCAAATACGTCAATACTTTCTACTGTCTAATGTTATCTTTCCATACATTTTCCAAATGACATTAGTTTACTATCAACTGCTGAGAAGAGAATACATTTTTAATTGGGTCAGTTTCATGAAAAATTAGAAAGTCTCTTTTTTCAAATCCACCACTTTCCCAGCATCATGTCCCAAGACCAATTTAACATTTGATGTTTATTAGGAATGTGGTTTCATTTACAATACAACGTTTGACTAAATGGAATAAGAAAGTCACTTACAGTTTTTCTTTTTAACCTTGCACAAAGCCCTGCTACCGTTTGTTTCTCCTAATAAACATTTTTGCCTTAACATAGGCCTAAATTAAATTTTTACATCATATATATTCATATGCTATGGACACAATCAATTAAAGCTGATATATTTGAGATGTTAATGATTACACATTGTATTTTGACTATTCCGTAAAAATGCATGTATTACAGCAGCTCACGGACAATAAAGAGCAAACATACACTAAAATTAATTATCAAAGGATATATTCTCCAAGTCAATAACATTTTAAAGTACAAACTAAGTAAACATTGGTTTCTAGACTCTAGAAAGTACTTTCTAGAAAGTGTTAGTTTTAACTGCTCAATTAGAGCAGGTAAAACTAACACTTTCTCCTGTCTAAATAAGTATTTCTTAATAATAATCTGAAACTGAAAAATGAACTTCCAAACGTTTATGGATATGTTGTGCTTATTTTGTTTAAAAAAAGGGTTTTATTTTTATGTTGTTATGGGCCACCATAGATAAGTTTTTGTGTGCATACATTCATTCCACTGAAAGAGCAACTCAAGGTGTCAAGCCCAGAGAAGGTTGTGTCAAGAAGGCCATCCGGTGTAAAACTCTATGCAAAAAGAAGGAAACCATTGATTAGATTCATTCACATAGAAATAACAGCATCGAGGCAAACAGTAGTACCATAGGTTTGGAAAATGAGAATACATTATTCATGGAAAGAATTTACACTTATTGGACAAAGTTGGTAGCAAGCTCACTGCTTAAACCATGGACAGTATTTCATTTATGACAAACACATAAACAAAGATTGTTGCCAATATCCAACACCCCTGTGGTCTGAGTATGAACTCTGACCTTCAGGATGCCCCGGTCTCCCCAGATCAGGTCCAAGAGAGGGATCAAATCCTTTGTCCCTAAGAAGTATTTAGCTGCTCAATCAACTCAAGATTATATTTCATTCTTGTTTGTCACTTTGCACTTTTACATCACACTGGACTCACTGACATCTTATTCATTCATCTGACTACTTTTGTATTTTATATCCTTTTATATCCTTTATCCAATATTTATAATAATAATCATAATCATAATCATAATCATAATTATTATTATGATTATTAATTATGATTATGATTATGATTATTGATTATGATTATTATTATTATTATTATTATTATTAATATAGCGCTGTTAAATACACTCACTGGTGGTGGTAAACTACGTCTGTAGCCACAGCTGCCCTGGGGTTGACTGACAGAGACGTGGCAGCCTTTGGCCTCTCTAAACATCACCAAACAAACTCACACTTTTCTTCCCCAGCGCCACAGACACTGGAGGCAAGGAGAGTGAAGTGTCATGCCCAAAGACACAACAACAGTAAAAACTGGGGAAAGTGCAAATTAAAACAAATTTTTATTGTCTGATGCTTTTTAATCCTTGTTATGTCCACTGTATTGTCCTGTCTGCAGTGCTGAATGTATCTCTGTTTTTAATGCTCTTGGTGCAAAACAAGCTTTTATTCATACAACACTGTTGTAGTTTTGTTAAATATAATATATTATTTGTAAGTGAGAAGTGATGTATCAGTTATTGGTCTCACAATTTTATTTGACTGAATTTGTTGTGGCATTTAGTTCGAGTTAATTTTTTCACTTGTGCTATACAGCTGTTGCATTATTTCCCGGGATCTTTAAAAGTGCACTGCCCCCTTTAATATCAAGAAAAATCACACAGCAAGCCATTTATAACATAATGTCAATACATAGAGCAGACAAACACTAAATGCTCAGCCCACACACACAGACTGCAGGCCAGACTGACGCTGACAGGCTGCTCTTTTGTCCATCACCGAGGCGCAGACGAAAGCACAAACAAGAGGCAGAGGAGCAGAGAGCGAGCGGGACGGATAAAAGCCCTCCCCCCGGCCGCCATAATCCAGTTACAGCCCTGCAAATTTGATTGGTGCCCCGGGAGTGTGCCTTCAGCTGTCTGTCATTAGCAGCTGGGGGAACAGGGGGGTCTCGCCGGGGGTGCTGTCAGGGGGACGAGGTGTGTGTGTGTGTGTGTGTGTGTGTGTGTGTGTGTGTGTGTGTGTGTGTGTGTGTGTGTGTGTGTGTGTGTGAGGGAGACAGAGTTTATCAGTGCTGCTGGCTTAAAGATGGCTTTCCGTCTTCATGTGCCAATGTGCCATTAGTGGCCATTAGAAAAAGAGCAAACTGAAAATGGCTTTATTAAAGATTTGTCAGGTTATTAAATGTACTGCACACTCCTCTGCCAGGACGATGTGTATGATCTCCACAAGACTGGCACAGAGTGGAAAATCTGTCACAGTTACTTTACAAAGTGTTGCTTTTGTTGGATCAAATTCATGCTGCAGTACACATCCTGAAAACACAGATACTAACTAACTAATAGATTTGATCACCAAATTAAAGTTGTGTTTCTGTAAGATATAAACTGAATTTGCAACATAAAATGTAATGTTGCTGGAAGAAAAAATACAAGGAACCCTCCTTGTATTTTGTTTAGTAACATCTAAAAAGGCTTGTGTTTCCACTGAGCAGTGTCCAAAAAGAAACGTCTGCTACAGAAACATATAAGTACATATGTGCTATAAAATTTGTGTCTCTATTTAAAAAATAAATTAACGTATTTAAAGCAGCTTTCAAAAACTTGGATCTATTGTAAATAATTTATATAAAAATCCTGGAGTAAATCCTGGTGTGTAGACAGACAGTGACAAACAACCATCACTCTCACATTCAGTCACTAGGGACACTTTAGATTTGCCAATTGACCTATACATGCATGACTTTGGACGGTCGGCTGTGTTTTGGGTTTTGAACTCACAACTCATGTGAGGCAGGAGCGCTAACCACAGTAAATGCACTTTTCCAAAAGCACTCACTTACAACTTCACCATGCGTACCACACTAATGGAGCCAAAGAGTACAGTACGCTTTTCGGTAGTGAAAACAGACCCATACTGACCTATACACTACAACTGGAGTGGACATCCTGTAGTCCTGAACGGGCCCCCAGTGTGGGGATTCTGAGCAAATTGTTGAGGCCAATTCAAGTCATTAGTGACGTGTATGCACGTCATTCATGGAGGCTACACAACACATTTATCACAAGCGGGAACAATACAAATACATCCAGCTCAATGCAAAGAAAAAAGTGCATAGTTTTGTGTCAGTATATTTGATTGGCCTGCGTGAATGTACACCACTGACTGCATGCCTGGTAGGGTTCAAATATTTTAGATTAGTGATGCACAACATTATAAAACATGTGTTATGCTGTAACTATTTAGAATATTGCAATAATATAACTTTTACTGTTTTCAAAGTGCATCAAATGTAAACATCACTACAGCATCTTAAGTGAGTATTAAACACCAAGTACGTCTAGCACAACCACTTTTACTCTGGTGGGGCTGTCTTGTCACTAGTCTGTACTCCTCTCAGCGATCACATGTAGATCTGTGTGGGTGCCACCGAGACGCCAGCCCTATCAGCGCAGTGCCTTGTATCTCCTGAAGGAAGATCAGTGAGGAAGTCACAGACGTGCCCGGGCCTTATCTGTTATTGGCTGGCTCCTGGCAGGCTTATCTTTTATTGGCTGGCTCCCCCGTTGGCCATATCTTTATTGGCTGGCTCCTTGAGAGGACAGTGTGTGAGCCTGGGCACAAGCTGTAGGTGGGAGGGGTACTGGCAGGACACACACAGATAGCTCTATCAGCAGTGTGGGAAAAATACAACGCGCTGTTTCCACCTGACACCAAGACGGATGGTCACTGGTGAATCCTCACTTGCTGCACAGTACCACTATAATCACTTCAGCTACAGCCACTATTACTACCACCCATAGATGTATTACTAGATCTCGGCTGTATCTGAAGGCTCTCTGTAGTCCCTAACCCCTCAACACTCAAATAGATACTATCCTTCTAGGGATGTAACAATTCACAACTCACATTTCTGATCTCACAATACAATTTTGTCACGATTTTCTGAGTTGAGACAAATTAGAAGACTTTTATTACTTCACAAATTAGGGCTCCAGACTAACTTTTTTTTTATCACCGTAACAGTACATCCCTAAAGCCAGTTCCAACAGTCCCTAAGTAAATGCAAAACTGTCTCCATATATATTTAAAACACGTTGTGTTTACTTACAATTTAATTTGTCTATAAGGCTAGGTGCTTTGAATAAGTGGATATTAACAAAGTTTATTTAAAATCTCCAATAAATCTGCATCTGATGGATTTAGACCTGGTTTAATTGTTCTGAGTTCAATAATTATTTCTTATTAACTTTATCTGAGATCTAAAACCTATTTAGATCAAACCTAATAATAAACACCGGTCTCATGTGTTTCCCTAAAACAATTGAACTTTATTAAAACAACTCTCATTTGTTTAACTTCCACCTTTTATGCAATTTCACCAATTTCACTCAAACGGGTGACCACTTAGTTTAAGATTATGTTATGAAATAATAACTTATGACTCAAAGATGGTTTCAACTCAGGACAGCATCCTCCATTTACAGTTTAGCCTTTTTGCTAACACAGATTACTGCTCACATTCTCTCTGTTCTCCACTGGTGAAGTGACATTAACGTGACTTTCTGTCCATTTTGGAGTGACTTGATCTCAGCCTCAGACGCAGAATTGTTTTTGTTGAGCGCTCATTAAGTCCCGCTCGTTAAGTACTGCTCGTTAAGTCTGCGCGAGCCAACTCGGGCCGGGACCGGTCTGTGCAGCAGCGGAGAGACCACCAAAACCATGTACAATATAGGGCTAAAGATTTTAGTACAGAAATTTCTTCATCAACACATTTCAAAAAAGTTGGGACAAGGCCCTGTTTACCACTGTGTGGCATTCTTTTCATAACAGTCTGCAAACGTCTGGGGACTGAGGAGACAAGCTGCTCAAGTTTAGGAGTAGGACTGTTGTCCCATTCTTGACTAATACAGGCTTCTAGTTGCTCAACTGTCTTAGGTCTTCTTTGTTGCATCTTTATGATGCGCCAAATGTTTCCATGGCTGAAAGATCTGGCCATTTCAGAACCGGATCCTTCTTCTACTCAGCCATGATGTTGTAATTGATGTAGTATGTGGTCTGGAAATGTTATGTTGGAAAATGCAAGGTCTTCCCTGAAAGAGACAACATCTGGATGGGAGCATATGTTGTTGTTCTAGAACTTGGATATATCTTTCAACATTGATGGTGCCTTTCCAGATGTGTAAGCTGCCCATGCCACACACTCATGCAACCCCATACCATCAGAGATGCAGGCTTCTGAACTGAGCGCTCATAACAACTTTGGTTGTCCTTGTCCTCTTTAGTCCGGATGACATGGCGTCCCAGTTTTCCAGAAAGAACTTCAAATTTTGATTCGTCTGACCACAGAACAGTTTTCCACTTTGCCACAGTCCATTTTAAATGAGCCTTGGCTCCAGAGAAAACGCTTGAGCTTCTTGAGCTTCTGGATCATTTTTAGGCTTCTTTTTTGACCAATAGAGTTTAAGTTGGCAACGGCGAATGGCACAGTGGATTGTGTTCACCGACAATGTTTTCTGGAAGTATTCCTGAGCCCATGTGGTGATTTCTATTACAGTAGATTCCTGTTTGTGATGCAGTCTAAGGGCCCGAAGATCACAGGCATCCAGTCTGGTTTTCCAGCCTTGACCCTTACTCACAGAGATTGTTCCACATTTTCTGAATCTTTGGATGATATTATGCACTGTAGATGATGATAACTTCAAACTCTTTGCAATTTTTCTCTGAGAAACTTGTAATTTTCCCGCTAATTAGTTTGAAAACACCAATTATTGTGTTATCTGACCATATTTCTATTAGCTTTTACCCCCCCTCATCAATTCATGTCCCAAAACGGGCAATTTTTCTCATCTTTTTCTCCAGACGTGCATTTATTTTGGTTGTGTTTACCCCCAGTTTGTAGCACTGTGGCTTTCTGACTTTGGTTCAGTGTTTGGGCCGCTTTGTATTCTCACCTTATTCGAATCGCACCAGAGTTCACTTGGAAACAAACCGAGACCTATATTTTTAGGCAGACCAGGGTTCGCTTTTTTGGTCCAAATCAGAGATCAATCGCACATTCACAACCACCCAAACATACCATACTTTCCAAAGAAACAAACTAGAGTTTGATTAAAGCGGACCAAACAGGCCTGGTGTAAGTGCACCCCAGTGGAGCTCCAGAGCCTGCTCAGCTCCTGTTGCTCTGCCACAGATGGTTGTCCAGCTCTGTGCCCACGACTGAGCTCGCCTTCCACACCAGCTTGTCTAGACGGGAGCCATCCCTCTTTTTGATGCTGCATCCCCAGCACACTGCTGCATAAAAGAAAGCAACTGCCACTACAGACTGGTAGAACATCTGCAGAATGCCAGCCTTCTGAGTAGTACATGCAGCTCTGCCCTCTCCTGCACAGGGGGGTCCATGTTGGCAGTCCAGTCCAATTTGTCATCCAGCTGCACTCCAAGGTATTTGTATGTAGTAACAATCCACACAGTCATCATTGATTGTCACTTGCTCTGGTTTTGGCCTCCTGAAGTCCACCACCCTCTGGTCTTGTTGGTGATGAGGTGCAGGGGGTAGAGGTTACACCGTGCAACAAAGTCCTGGATCAGTTTCCTGTACTTCTCCTCCAGATCACTTCTAATACAGCCCATAATTGTACTGCCATCTGCAAACTTTTGCACATGGCAGAGTTGTACTGGAAGTCCAACGTGTGCAGGGTGATCAGGACTGGAGAGAACACAGTACCATTCAGGGCTCCTGTACTAACTCAGAGCGCTCCTGACGCTGTCCAGGTGAGAGAGGGATTGGCCTGCCCACCATCTCCTGGTATGCAAACTGCAGAGGGTCAAGGGCATGGCAGACCTGTGGCCTTTATACCTGGCCAGTGCACAGGATACAACCAGTAAAACACACCACAACAAAACATATAACATAAAACCAGTAATGACAAATAATACTAAGGATAATAAAGATGGCAAGGTAAACATTTACTGTATGAGTCAAAGATGATGCAGATGAGGAGGAGATGATAGATACAGGAGAAAATATCCTCAGTGGTGGAAATCCGATACAACTGACTCCTCAAGTCCCTTTTAAAGACAGTTAATACAGGAGACATTTTTATATTATTGTCCAGTTTATTACAGATTTGTGGTCCTTTAAAAGTAACACTTATGTTTGTACATGTATGTTTGAAATTCTTTATCTATTTGTTTTAATTATTTGCTTGATTTCACTAACTTTATTTTCTTGTATTGTATTTACCGCTATTTACACTCTTTGTGATTTTATTTGTAAAAGTTGCAATAGAACTAACGTTGACTTACTTAATTACTTGCTAAATTTTTTTTGTCTATTGTAATAGTTATCACTGGTCAAAAGAACACAACATTATGACATCATATTGGCTTTATTACCAAGGAATATATAGAGGAGAATGTTCAGTACATACTGGAAGCTTTGGGCAATCACATGCTTGCATGCTCAGCAAAGGATGCTCCCATTGGTTGCACCACTTATCGACATTGAATTAATGTTTGTCAGTAATACAGAGAAAGTGTTAAATTTCAGCACTGGCTCTGTCTGTGGTAAATGGCATGCATTTATTTAGCACTTTTTGTACCCTTCTCAGGCGCCCAAAACGCTTTACATCATGTTTCCATTCACTGTGATGGTATCCTACACTACCTAGACTGACATAGAGACGGGCTGCCATTTACGCCAACGGTCTCTCTGACCAGCATACACCCCAACAATCACACATTCATACACCAGTGCTGTGGCACTGAGCGCACTACATTGGACTCAATCTCGTAATCAATATAGGGATATTAGGAAGCCCTGTTAGTCATTGCTGATCCCAAATCAATATTGGCCAATACAAAAAGTTTCTGGTTCTCCAGCCACAAGCCATTGTGCCTTTATGACGGTCCCAATCCCAGATAAATGGTGAAGGTTATGGCAGAAAGGGCATCTGGCGTAAAACCTTTGCCAGACTGGGGCGACCCCTGAAGGGAGAAGTTGAAAGAAAATGTGAAACCAAGAATTTCAAACTTAACTCCACATGGCCAATTTACTGTACAAAGCAGCACTATTTACAGACAACACCCTTTAAACAAACTTTGTTGTGGTAAAGATAAAGCTGGAAATGAATCACTTAAACAGAAAGTAAAGTGTCAAGTGGCTTATCTTGAAATGCCAAGTGACACTGTGATGTGTTGTCCCCTCACTGATCGACACTGCAGCCATGTTGTCTGTGTGAAGAGACAAACTAGCACACCGCCCTGGAGGCCTACTTCCTGGAGTCTGTGTATCAGTGAGATAAAGAGCAGATCAGGCTCGGCAGGTCTGTAACAGGAACTCCTGTTCACAGGCGTTAGACAGAGCCATCCAGCACTAAAGTGATAAGTGTGAACAGTAATTGGAATTTTAGGTATTCTGTAAGAAACTGTGATAATTGCGTAATTACTGCGTGAGTGTGTGTGTGTGTGTGTGTGAGTGTGTGTGTGTGTGTGTGTGCAATATTTCAACATCAGATCGTTGTGATCCCATAATGATCTCTACCTTGTTATACTGTAGATAGTGCCCCATCAGGGCAACAATGACAACAGGCCCATCGACGTGCAAGGCTAAAGTTTATTCTTTACACCTGTTAACTTGAGAGGTTTCCATAAATGCAGCTGACAAACCTGGGAGCATATTGTTTAAAACATAATTTCACCAACACTACGTATGTTTAGTGACTCTAAAGTAAGATAAAATTGCCAACCCCAGCTAGAAAAAACAAATAATACAGTGTCAGTATGTTTTAGCTTATTTCCTCTTGTTCTCATCTTACGCTGTCTATTAATTACTTAATTTACATAGGCTACCAGTCCAGCCTTATACTGATTAAAGCCTAGATCACACAATAACACTAAATGGTTAACGAGTTATTAAGAAGTCTGTGAAGGTTCTCAGTTATCCAAGCCATCTTGACAAAAAAGGTTATAGCAAAGGCATCTGGACTTAGTTTTTAAGGTGAAGACGTTTTGTCTCTCTTAATTCCAAAAGACTTTTAAAATTCTGATGTCTGTTTAATAATCTTACACTAATGCGTTGCTGCTGAGAGCTCACTGTTACAGATCATCTCTTCCTCCCTCTGCTCTTATGAGCTACACCCTCAAACACGGGACAATTCCATATTTTAATGGAAAGGTGGGAACCCTAGCTGTAATAAACTTTATCTGTTTTATTAGTAGTTATTACTTTCTGAGTTTACGTTGGTGTAGAGTTGATCTACAGGTAGGGTGACCATATGTCCTGTTTTAGCCAAAACAATCCCGTTTTTAAGCCCAGTGTCCCAGGGAATACCTGCAAAAACACTAAAATGTCCCAGTTTTCCCCTCTTCCTAATAAAGCCAAAGTAGCGCCCTGCTTGAAACTCATTTGTCAGTAGACTGTCAGTGTGTCAGTCACAGAATTACCGTATTTTTCGGACTATAAGTATGAGTATAAGTTCAGTCCAAAAATACATCATGTGTTGAAAAAACATATATATAAGTCTGTAGACTATAAGTCGCATTCATTTAAAACCAAGAGAAAACATTACCGTCTATTTACATGTGTTTATGTGTGTGTACATGTGTAAATACACACACGAATCTCTCTCTGGCATTTTCTCAAAGTTACGTATTTATTATTTCTTAAACATTGTCAAAATTAACTGTGCACCACACCTCATTCATTGTTTTACTGATTATATTTCTGCTAGAGGTTAATACTAGAGTTGCTGTCGTTTTGAACAGGGCATTTTGTTTGTGCTAGCTAGCTTACATGCTAGCGGGTTTTTAGCAATTGAGTTAGCGCTTAGCATACCTCAGTGTTGTGCTTCATTTATTTAAAATCCAAGACCAAGAACAGATATTGGTAATCTGGCAAGTCTGGCAAGGCAAGTTATTCAGCTAATGGTACACAATAGTACACAGAACAACAGGCTGAATATGTATATTAACGTAACACATTAACAGTTAGCTACATATTAGCATAGCACTCACTCCAAACTTTCTTTCTGCTGCTCGATTAACATGTTACCGTTTTTGCATATTTTACTATCTGCAGTTTGTAATCTGCAGAATAGGATTTTCTTTTGGTGGCATTTTGTTTGCATTCAGTCTTCTCAGTTGTCAATTTAATTGTTAATATTTCAGTTAACAGTTATTTTCAGTGTGTAGGCTACAGGCGCACTGAGCAGCATAGAGCGCCCTCTCGTGGCTGTAGACGGTAATGTTTTCTTTTGGTTCATTTCTCTCGGTTCATTTTTATCGGTTCATGTCAAATAAATTGATAAATAAGTCGCACCTGACTATAAGTCGCAGGACCAGCCAAACTATGACTTATAGTCCATGTCTGTAACTCAATTCTGATTGGTCCATTTACGTGCTTGAGCATAAGGCAATTGTTAAGTGTCCCTTCTCCAGCTTTCACTGTTTCCGTCTGTCATCAGCCAAAAAAAAAGTTGCCATTTACTAACGAGCTTAAGGAACAATACAACTGTTTGTTTTTAGTGAAAGCACATGTGAATTGCATGTAAATATAATAAAAAATGTTACTACTAATGCAATTTTTTAAGTGTTTACTGGTGGTATATTGCACAGCATTTTACATTAAGGAATTTCCGTTAAGGTGCTGTCCTTTGATTTGCGTTTATAAAATTAAAGTTTGAAAATCTAGTCACTCTACCTACGTTCTTGTTTAGGAGCATAATCTTGATGTCTTGTTTTCAGATTAATCCTACGCTAATAGATGAATAAACCTAAAAAAAAAAAAATAAAAGTCTAATTTTCTGTTTAGTCTTGTGTTTAAATCAGGTCTCGTTGAAGAAGGTGGGAGGCTTCATGCCATCTGCCAGTTCAGTTTAATATAGCTTAGCAACCAGCTAACGACTGTAAGCTAGGTACTACAGGTTTACAGTTGTTTGCACAGTACAACTGGAATCTAGTAACGTTTTTACAGCGTGCCTCACAACTGTAATAAGCTGTATTTTTCTGTTTGAATCATTTGTTCCAAACACACTGCAATGCTAACATCTCAACACTTGTAGACATGTTATTTATTTTGCTGTGACTAGATTACTCTTTACTTATTACTCAATTCCTAATTGCTGCAAATATTTATTTGACTTTTTTTTGTTATTTTTCGTGTATGAATGTGTGTAAGTTTGGGTGGGGCGTGGACCACAAAGCCTAGGCCCCTGTCGCTAAAGACTGGAGTTTTTTGTTTAGTTCAGGTACTAAGAGATTCATTTTTTTTTCTTTTGCTAATTATTACATCAATCATCAATTTCTTGGCTAATCACCTATTTCCTTGTGTACGGTGAGGACCCCTTATCCTTATCAGCCCCCCTCCATCTGTCCCACCGCGGCTCCACAGCCCTCCTCTCAGACACCCCTGTCTCCCTCCAGTCTGATGTCCTGACAGCTGTAATACTGTTTTTTTTTTACTGTCTGTGATGTGTCCTGTCTGTACCCAGGCCACGGATGACATCACTGGTTGTATAACTGGTTACCGTGGCAACAGCCTCAGCCCTTATCGCTGCATAAGGCTTTTAAAACAGAAAAAAAGAGTTAAGGCCTTAGGAAGCAGAGCCTGATGAGTAAATAAGTTAACCAGGCCCCATCTCCGCCATTTAAGAGCAGTTCCCGTATTCGCTGGTTATTAACCCAATACTGAGTGTGTGTGTCCTTGGGTGTGTCGAGCCAAAACATTACACGCCAGTATAAGACGGATTAATGCCCTCTATAAAACCAATATATGTAAAACAACAGCAAAAACATCTGGTGAATGGAAGACTAGAAGATGCTAGAACCACAAACAAGAAGATGATGTAAGCTGGTGTAAGGCTTGACAAAGAAATACATAGTGTTTTAAGCCTGTCACACTGTGATTCTTTTGCAATCAGATTAGATTATGTTACACATGTTACACTGTTCCCACTCAAGGTAGTTTACAACCTGCGTCGTGTTGCGTGTGACACAGTACAATTAGTGCATTGTAGACTACGATTCAACTCTCGTCAAGAAGTGTCAAGCTCAATAATGTTCAAAAAGCAATGGACAACAGCTCAAGTCCTGCCTCTTTATACCTGCACCAGCTCAAGTCCTGCCTCTTTATACCTGCACCAGCTCAAGTCATGCCTCTTTATACCTGCACCAGCTCAAGTCCTGCCTCTTTATACCTGCACCAGCTCACGACCTTCCTCTTTATACCTGCACCAGCTCAAGACCTTCCTCTTTATACCTGCACCAGCTCAAGTCCTGTCTCTTTATACCTGCACCAGCTCAAGTCCTGCCTCTTTATACCTGCACCAGCTCAAGTCATGCCTCTTTATACCTGCACCAGCTCAAGTCCTGCCTCTTTATACCTGCACCAGCTCAGACCTTCCTCTTTATACCTGCACCAGCTCAAGACCTTCCTCTTTATACCTGCACCAGCTCAAGTCCTGTCTCTTTATACCTGCACCAGCTCAAGTCCTGCCTCTTTATACCTGCACCAGCTCAAGTCATGCCTCTTTATACCTGCACCAGCTCGAGTCCTGCCTCTTTATACCTGCACCAGCTCAAGTCCTGCCTCTTTATACCTGCTCCAGCTCGAGTCCTGCCTCTTTATACCTGCTCCAGCTCAAGTCCTGCCTCTTTATACCTGCACCAGCTCAAGACCTTCCTCTTTATACCTGCACCAGCTCAAGTCCTGTCTCTTTATATCTGCACCAGCTCAAGTCCTGCCTCTTTATACCTGACCATCTCAAAGTCCTGCCTCTTTATACCTGCACCAGCTCAAGTCATGCCTCTTTATACCTGCAGCAGCTCAAGTCCTGCCTCTTTATACCTGCACCAGCTCAAGTCCTGCCTCTTTATACCTGCTCCAGCTCGAGTCCTGCCTCTTTATACCTGCTCCATCTCAAGTCCTGCCTCTTTATACCTGCACCAGCTCAAGACCTTCCTCTTTATACCTGCTCCAGCTCAAGTCCTGCCTCTTTATACCTGCACCAGCTCAAGTCCTGCCTCTTTATACCAATGCCTGCACTCTAATATTCAGAAAAAATAGGTTTGGCCATGCAACTCAATGAGCTTCTGTGTCTGACTTCTGCATAATGATCGGAAAGATACAACCCATTGAGTCATCTTGGTGGCATTGAGCATTTTTTCCCATTCAGACCTGGTCCAAATAAATCCAGACAGAGTGGTTAGATCTAATGTGTCAGGTCACAAATTCCTGCCAATCTGTGGACAGGGCATTACTCTCTTGCGTGTTCCCCAGGGCTCTATTCTGGGCCCAATATTGTTATCAACAGACATGCTTCCCCTCAGTAAGATCATCAGATGTACTAGATGTACACAGACAGTGCCCACACCCCTGTTACTAAAGGAGATTTGGCTTTCACAGTTAAAGCCCCAAAGTTGCAGACTTGAGCCTGAGTCAGTGAACTGAGTAGCTACTGTTTAATCTAAACTAAAACGTACTTTCATAGTAAGTCGGTGAATACATTTTTACAGGACACCCTATATGTTAGAACACATAACGCATGTCACACATCAGGCTTATTGCTGAGTCTGTGATGCCTCCTTCAGTTTTTCCATACCCTCCAGTGCCTCGTCGTATCTCTTATTCACTCTGCTAATCAACTTAGTTCAGACAGTGCACCCTGACAATCTGCAGCTCTGTCGACCTTATTGGCTGATAAACAGGAAGTGATTTACTGTGCATCATCTTTTTTTACATGAACCTGCCAATAACAATGAGAGCTCTGATCTGAAGTCTGATCTGGTACGGTCGACACATAAATGCATCCTACAAGTGTTATGAAAGAGCAGCTTTTTCTGTGAACCCACACAACACACTTTTATTGATTACACACATCCAGAAGGCCTTCTTATCTCTGGCTCCTTGTCTACTTCTACACACTAACTGTGGACAAATACAGACATGGAGACACCTGAACTAACAGAATCCATCCAACAAATACGGCATCTGATATGTCACAAAGGTAACTGAAGACAAAGCTGGGGCAAAGGTGGGAGGTAAGCACTTGGTAAACAGTAGCAGCTTCTTGACTGAATAAAGCATCCTAAATTAAACACTGAAAAAGCTGTTGACCAATGAGAAATGAATACTAATCTGACTAGAATACATGAGTGTAGCGATTGACTAGTTAACAACTGAAGAATCTGAAGAATAGAAACTGTGTAAACAAGAAACATTTCTAAAGAAGTCCTGCCCAGTAGCACAGACACAGATGTAGAAGCAGAGTCTCAGCCTCAGGTCAGCTGTATATAGTGACAGAAGCATAATGAAATTTATGCACACCAGACTTTAAATTGTGCCTTTAGTCGGTTTGTTTGTTGATCTTATGGATTATGTGTATGAATTTAGCAGGTGACAGAGATGAGAGCAGGTTGTTTATAGTGGGATGGAGGGTCTCAGGTCAGTAAATAGTCTATTATAAATTAGGTCACACTGTGGAATATATTTGTTGAGGTGACAGACATAGTCCTGCAGATAGTATTTCAAACTCAGGGAGAGAGACGGCTGGAGAGGTCACAGCAGCTGAGGCTGATGCTCAGTGCAGTTTAAATATACAGTATAGGGCTGCACAATTTTATTTCGATAATTCTGTATTTATAGATATACTGCAGATATATTGCATTACATAGAGAAGTTGATTGTTGATATAATGCATTTTGTAATTATTGCTAACACATTTTGTAATAAATTATTACATATTGAGAAAATTATTTATTAAAAAGAATTTAACAAATTGTAATAATATGGTTGTATGTAATAAAAAGATGATTGCAATTTATTACTTTGGATTTCTAGCAATATAGTATGTCTCAGCCTCAGAAATGTAAATGCAACATTTTAGTTTTTGCCCCTATTTTTCCTGAGCTGAATTAAAAAATCTAAGACTTTTTCTTTGTAGACAAAAGGCCTATTTCTCTCAAATATTGTTCACAAATTGTCCAAATCTGTGTTAGTGAGCACTTCTCCTTTGCCGAGAAAATCCATCCACCTAAAAGGTGTGGCATTTTAAGATTAGAGAGCTGATTAGAGAGCATGATTATTGCACAGGTGAGCCTTAGGCTGGCCAAAATAAAGGCCACTCTAAAATGTGCAGTTTTATCACAGCACAATGGAACAGATGTTGCAAGTTCTGAGGGAGCATGCATTTGGGATGCTGACGGCAGAATTTCCACCATAACTGTTGCTCGGGAATTGAATGTTAATTTCTCTACCAGGGGAGAAGCAACTTAGCAGCAGAAGCCTACAGAACTGTGTGAGTGTATGTAATTCTTTTCTCTTTGAGCTTAGTGCCGTGTTATTGCTGAGAAACCGCGCAGTGTTTTACTACGACCCTGTCACGTGGTGCACCGGCGTCTAGTCTCAGCTGCAGCGGGCTGGTTTTGTTTGAGTTGTTTGTGACCGTCTAGAGGCGTGTCCTGCTAAATTCCATTACTTGAATAGACGGGTATTTAAGTGGGAGTAACCACCGCGGCAGTGGTCGCGGCAGACTCATCGCGTGAAGACCGAAGAGAGTAAAGACCATCGACTCTACATGCACGCGACTCCACCTATCATGGACACACCGACAGAGCACCTGAGTATTGCACTTTTTTTAGTACTAATTGTTTGCACTTATAATTTATTATTACTATTTTTAATTTCTTCTTGCATATTTCCTCTTTGGCTCTTCAATGTGTTTTTCCTCACTTGTAAGTCGCTTTGGATAAAAGCGTCTGCTAAATGACTAAATGTAAATGTAAATGTACCATAAGCCATCTACAAAGGACTTTCAGAGAATTTGGCAGTACATCCACCCGGCCTCACAACTAAAGACCACGTGTAACCACACCAGCCCAGAAGCTCCAAATCCAGCATCTTCACCTCCAAGATCCTCTGAGACCAGCCACCCGGACAGCTGCTGCAACAATCGGTTTGCATTACCAAAGAATGTCTGCACAAACTGTCAGAAACCATCTCAGGGAAGCTCATCTGCATGCTCATCATCCTTATCGGCGTCTCGACTTGACTGCAGTTTGTCATAGTAACCGATTAGAGTGGGTAAATGCTCACATTCAATAGCATCTGGCACATTGAAAAAGGTGTTCTCTTTACAATTGGTAATAATGTAACACACACACACACACACACACACACACTCCAATACAGTGAAACTGCACATTTTAGAGTGGCCTTTTATTGTGGCCAGCCAAAGGCACACTTGTGCAATAATCATGCTCTCTAATCAGCGTCCTGATATGCCACACCTGTGAGGTGGATTGATAACCTCGGCAAAGGAGACGTGCTCACTAACAAAGATTTGGACACATTTGTGAACAATATTTGAGAGAAATAGGCCTTTCGTGTACATAGACAAATTCATGGATCTTTGAGTTCAGCTCATAAAAAATGGGGGCGAAAACAAAAGTATTGTGTTAAAATGTTTGTTCACTATATATTTATGCTGAGCATATCAGTTCATACTGTGTTATTTAGTTTTTTGTATTCTAGTGTAAGTCTGAGTTTTGTGTTTCTGCTGGGGCCTTATGTCCATAGATGTGTACCAAACTCCTCAAAATTGGAGAAAAGGTTACAAAATTTGTTTGGAATGGATTAGTTTCAATGAAAAAAATACTACATAAATGTTTGACCCTACATTTGCCCCTATTCAAAAAATTCACAAGATGTTTATCAAACATCAAACCTGTTGGCTTGCTAGCTACCACTAGCATACCCACTAACTTAGATATTATGTTCTAATGAAACCTATTTAATTAGTGAATATACTGAGAAAATGCAGCTCTGCTCAAGACTGTAGTTAGTGCATTCAGGTTAACCAGACCATACAATCCCGGGGTCACCAACCTGTCAATCTTGATTGATCAGTCTAATTTTAGTACATGGCCGATAGATCTAGTACATCAAATCATACATGCATATATATTGTGTCATATATCATGTGACATAAACTGTCCAGATAAGATCACATGTACTTAATCTTCTATTTACAAAACTGCTATGTAACATAACTCTTCAACTAGTGATGTACCGATGTACTATTAATATCCGTTAAGAACCCTTAACAATCCTTTGAAGAGTTTGGAATAAAGAATCTGCAGCACAGGAGAATGGACTGGTCTCAATAGCCCCGTGAGGTCCAACTTGGGTTGAAAAAAATATGAAAAACATAAAATGGTAACACCATACTTTTGTCATACTGTGACATTTGTCCTGTTTGTTTTATCTGAGCGTTATCATCACGGTTTGATCCCTAGGTAACTGAGCCACATATTAAGTTTTCCTAAATAAAAGCCCTTGAATTGGAACAATGGTAGCTTGAGACTTTCTCCAAAACCGAGGATTACAGAAGTTCAAAAAGGTATATGAACTAATGCCGGTTGACAAACACGTTACAAGTCACTCAAAGGTGACAGTGGGTACCAACATTGTGACTGAACCTTCCTTTTTAATTGCAAGTCTAACACACTTTAGCTGGCAAACTCGTAAACAACCAGAGCACTCCCAGACATGCCCTCCCGCCCCTCCTCCCTGGGAACGGCAGAACGGACAGCAGGCCATCACTGTCAGCATTACATACCACTCAGAGCGCACGCAGATAAGACTAGCAGAGCTCTGTCTGTCAGGAGCCTTGTTGAGATCCAAACGGAGCTGCTAGCACTGAGTAGTAGTGTTTGGAAATACTCAACGTGACTGCGGGAGTCAACAGCAAACTCTGCCCTCGTCACTCTTCTCCGGACAAATTTCTGCATTTGTGCTGACAAACATTTTATATTAAATTAAAAGCTTAATTGTCTAGTGAATAAGTTGTGGGTTTCCCCTTTCCAAATGTAGGATTGACTAAAAGTAGGTTTTTGCATTATTTTGCATATATTTGTAAATGCCAAACAGTTGACCCTAAATAAATTATTGCTGTAGTCCAGCTACAATTACATTTTTAATAGCATGGCTTGTCAATCTAGAATTACATTAATTTCATTTCAGCTAAGTGGGACTGAAGCTGGACAAGGTGTTTACACAGGCTCCACATTTTTCTGCACACAACCTGCACAAGTGTATCAGAATTTATAGTTTTTTGTACCTTTCTTGGGAAACCAAAGCACTTTAAGTGATGCTTCCATTCACCCCATTCACACACTTTCACCAAACACACCTCTACAGTTACACACATTTATACACCAGAGCTGTGGCAGTGGAGGCAAGGGGGGTTAAGTGTCTAAGACCTGAAAGATGTTGTCTGCTTGGAGAGAACTGTAAGGTAAATGCAGCGTATATGTTAGGGCAGACAGAAAATCTCCAAGACATGAATGACACAACTTTAAAGGGCTAAATACTGGAAGAAAGTGTATAAGGTTAAAGGCAGTCTGTATAATTGTGAGTTTCACTATAATTGTTTTACAGATTATGAATTTAATCAAGCTTAAACAATAAATATGATGAATAAAAATACAATATTTGTAAGGGGTATTAGTAAAATTATAGAGAATAACTATTCTACTCTAATTTATGTCACATATATTTGATCATGTTTGAACATCCATTACATTATTTCAAATTTCTCCAAAATATGATTTCATTTTATAATGTTCCAAGCAGCATGCTCTTAGCACAACAAATATTAGATGAAGTGAGTCCTACTGTTTTTATCCACTTTTAACTTGAATATATTATATCCCATGGCTTCTTCTGTGAAGGAAATGAGTGTGTGAAATTGAGAGGGAAATAGCCCAAAAGAAAAACAAGAAGAGCTGTTTTTTTTACAATATCTTATATCTAATAATCTAAATCTTCTTTTGACGGCTCTATTGTATATTTTTTCAGAGCGCTTAATTTTGACCTTGTAGATATTTCATTCATTTTATGGGGTATTTTAATGGATAATTCAGCAAAAATAATTGAAACCTCTTAAATAACCTGTGTTTTAATATATAATATAGTAATCACTGTATTATTATGGTCATGAGCTTTGGGTCATGGCAGAAAGAACAAGATCCCGGATACGAAATGAGCTTTCTCCGCAGGGGTGGCGGGCGCTCCTTAGAGATAAGGTGAGGAGCTCGGTCACTCGGGAGGAGCTCAAAGTAGAGCCTCTGCTCCTCCACATTGAGAGGAGCCAGCTGAGGTGGCTCGGGCATCTGTTTCGGATGCCTCCTGTTCTGGGCATGTCCCACTGGGAGGAGACCTCGGGGAAGACCTAGGACACGCTGGAGGGACTATGTCTCTCGGCTGGCCTGGGAACGCCTCGGTATCCCCCCGGAAGAGCAGGAGGAAGTGTCTGTGGAGAGGGAGGTCTGGGCGTCTCTGCTTAGACTGCTGCCCCCGCGACCCGGCCCCGGATAAGCGGTAGAAGATGGATAGATGTATTTTTTATTATCATTTCAGAGAAACAAAAAAAAAATGCAAAACACTCAGGAAGGGGTATTGTCAAATCAGGATTTCAGGAGTTAACAAAATAGGTGTTTTTATTTTATTTTATTGATGCTTACAAGTAATGTGCAAGTTTTTGTCCAGACAAACAAACTGGACATTGCCCAAGGACACCTGCTGCTGGACTCCTGCCAGGTCAAGGACACCTGCTGCTGGATTGGGGCCAGGTCAAGGACATTTGCTACTGAATGTGTGCCAGGTCATGTACCAAGTGCCAAAACAGTAGTTGTGGGACGTTCTAAATGTTGATTATCACATAAGGGCTGGATTGACACCGTTGTAACAAAAGTTTGATTAGTTATTGTTGCCGCAATAAACTTTCACTGGCTTCTGCTGTTGTCTGCTGTTTTTCCTCATCTCAAAGAAACCAAACCTTGCAACTAATTGTGAGATTCATGGCGGATTTAGTGATAAAACAGACAAAATGTTGGTCACTATTGTGCCATATCCCTCAACAAATCCTTGACTTATGTTATTATAATGGTGTTAAATTGCAATATGAAAAGTGTCTTGAACAAAAAAAGTACAAGTGCACAAAAAAGGTCTGTGTGCCCTGTTATGGGTCATAGTGCAATGGTGTGGTTCTCAGCATTGATACAAGGCCAAAGGTGTGACGTTTGCTAATTTAAGAGGCCCACTAATTGTGGCTCACTAATGGACTGTAGAGCTGGAGGGTCTGTCAGATAGTGGTTTATCTGTGAGCCAAGTGCTAACACTGATCTGAGACAGACACTGATAGCACTTATTTAGAAATTAGCTAAAGCAAAATAACAGCCATAATATTACAGCTTCAGTTTTTGTGGCATTAATAATGACATTTGTGATAATTGTCCAACTAAGCAACCATAGCTCAATTAAATTGTTTCCTTATCCCAAACCACAAATGTGCAATATAACCATAGAAAACATACAACAAATAAATACAAATTGTGCATAAAGTAGTGGGCTGTAGTGTGACCCAAAATTACACAACATCTAGTGGAATTTTACTGGCTTAACAAAAACCTTGGCATTAAAAGCATAAAAAATTTAATTGACAATCATTGTATGTGAAAATGAAAGCATAAACATTAAGGGAATCTCTATAAGTTGTCTTATTTTCAAAACTGTGCCTTCCACAAACAATTTCTAGCTATGCCTATATTTATACCTACATTTTTCACTTCAACATATAGAACAACAAGGACGTTCTTATCAGGTCTGTGGAGCTCTGCTGGAGGCCAGGGGTCACAATGGGGGTCCACAACCAGGGCCAGGCTGTCTGTCTGTGGACTAATCCTCAAAGACACCCTCAGCACTGACCTCTGCACCACATCTACAACCACCAGTAGACCCGCAGTTCCACAAAGCCAAGTGTGTACAAACCGTAAATTATTGGAGAGCAAGCGTATATGTTGCTTGTGCAGCTGAGAATTCCATTATTGACATTATATGTGATTAGACTGAATAAACACAGAATTATTTCAGATTTTAATGTCAATTTAGGAGCATGACAGAAATGTAAGCCATCATGTCTGTTTTGCAATAACAAATTCACTTGGACATTTTTAGTCAAACACTTGTAAACAACTATATGTACCCAGTATCTGTCACTCATGGACATGGGGGTAAGGATAGGGTCGGAGGTCATCAGAAAACAGAAGTCCCTGAGCCCATCTTGACATCAGCACTCCATCAGTCCACACTTACTCTCTCTGAGCAGGGCCAGTTGTCAGCGGGACCATTACCCACGGTCAACACTCTTTTCCTGTACAGGGAATTTGAACAATATTGTTTTTAGGGATGTGGAAGTAAGTGAAGTAAGAAGTAAGTGGTTCTAGTAGCAACACGCCAACCAACAGAGTTAAAGAGTAAAATTACATGTCAAAATCTAATCTAATGTTGGTAAAAATGTAATAGGGTACTCTATATCTGACCATGTAAAATAATGTTTATGAGATGCTAGAGATGGACTAAGGGCCAGCCTCATTTTCACCAGAGAGGTACAGTACAGGTTGGGTCAGTCTGGGTAACCAAACTGTGCCTTACTGACAGCTGTACTGTTCAAACACAGAGACCTTCTGATTGGTTTCAAAAGCTTTATGTTGTGAAAAACTGAGATTTGGACATTTGTGTTTCTTGTTCCTTAATTAGTTATTTTGTAAAGATTGTATTTATTTTTACTAATTTTTCTATTTTACTATTTGGAAATAGCAGAATTTGTATTTTTTTTTTATAATTTTGTCTGATTAAATAATTTCTAAAAAATAAATCAGACATTACGATCAGTTACTCAGTACTGAACAGAGGTCGCTATAACCAAATATTTTCCGTTATTGACGGGTTTTTTTTAGCAGGGACGGAAAAATCTGAATGCCATCCGTCATTTTGACGGATTATTCTGAGGGTGATCTATTGTAATTCCTACTCCTGACCAGTTGGTGGCGAATGTACATATATCAATCAGCAATTATCTTGAATTGTGTCGTCTTTGTCATGCTGCATTCAGTTGCAAAAAGGTCCCGGCAGCTGAGTGTGAGTAGTTGTTTCAAACCGCCAAATTGTTCTGATATTGTTAATAAAAGTGAAAAAAGAGGACATGATACAGTGGAGGATAAATGAGGACAAACGGGAAATACTGAGCAGTCACCTACAGCTGTGACGGGACAATGTATTAACGTCTGTTATATTCACTTCATAGCTTTTCTCTTGGTTGCATTGCTTCCAGCAGTGTATGTTTATGCCGGAGCTTTTATCCAATCAGATTTCAGCCATGTATTGCCAGGGTGACTGAAATCTGCCTTGAGGCCTTCAGAAACAACAGTGCTGGCACCTGCAGCTTAAAATAAATGGTAATGAAACTGTGCTTTAACCAATCAGATTTGTAGTTGGGTAGCCCGCCAAATGCCTGGGGCCAGCTAGCAAGCGTACAATAAATGTCGGCATTTTTACTACTTTTGATTGGATGGTCAGAGAGCGTAGCCTACTAGACAGAGCTAGTAACATACCTAGGGGTCAAGAGTGACTGGAGCCTATCTCAGCAACTTTGGGCCTCAGGTCCATCCTGGGCCTTAGCAACTTTGGGCCAGGATGTGCTGACTACTGTCCAGGTACATCCTGGACAGTAGTCAGTTCGTCGTAGTGCAGCAACATACAAAAGCTAAATTTATTTTATGGAGTGGACATTCTCAGCCATAAAGTGAATGAAAGGTTTTCAAAACTTATGCCAGAAATACGAGGAGACAGACTGGATTTTCAGCATGTGTGCAACTGTGCAACAGAGTAATTAAACTCTTCTTGAGAAAGAAAGGAGGATGGACTTTGTGTTCAAATAATCATCAAGTATTGGTAAATCAATGAATTATATTTAAATTCTTTTCTATTTTGAATTTTCTTTGGGTCAATATTGATTCTCCTGCTTCATTTAATGTACAGTGGCACAGCTGTGTCTGCAGTGAAAAGACAACACCACAAACACTGTTGATTCATCTGCTTGTATCCAAATCCATTCCATTCACTCAAAAGTGAAAAAGTCTTTCTCTGCAGCAGTTGTGTCTCTGTGGGCTGCCGTAGTTCTTAGCAGCTGTGTGGTGTTTATGTGACACCTTTAGTGGAGTGCTAATGCTGGAGAGGGGTTTAGCAGCTAACGCTAACTGCTACTGAACACTACTGAGTGTCTGTGTGCATCAGCTCCTAAGCACTTGTCTGGAAGGACCATGTCACAGCCTTTCTAATTAAAAGATATAAAACATCTCCAGAAACAATATAACAATCCTGATTAAATTCCAGATATGTGTATACCTTTTAGCTTGAACATAAATAAATTATATACTATGATGCATAGTTGTAATGACACCAGTTTTTCAAGCCTAAGATCCCGGATACAGGCGGCTGAAATTAGCTTTCTCCGCAGGGTGGCGGGCGCTCCCTTAGAGATAGGGTGAGGAGCTTGGTCACTAGGGAGGAGCTCAAAGTAGAGCCGCTGCTCCTCCACATCGAGAGGAGCCAGCAGAGGTGGCTCGGGCATCGGTCTTGGGGAAGACCTAGGACACGCAGGAGTGACTATGTCTCTCGGCTGGCCTGGGAACTTTTCGGTATCCCCCCAGAAGAGCTGGAGGAAGTGTATGGGGAGACACTGTGGTATACCGCCTGATTCCTCATGAACCCTGAGTCCTTGTAACCAGCCTGTTCTCCAGTGCCTACCTGTGGAATTCAGCCCGTCCTCCAGTCCTGTTACCTGGTCCTGTTCCCCTGGTACCGTCACCTGATTCCTTCTCAACGATACAGTTCCTGAGTTCCTGAGTTCCCGAGTGCCAGTTCCGGCTAACTGTTCCTGACAGTTGGTCAGACTGTCAGGAACAGGATGTCTCCCTTGACATCCATGTCATTTGCCCTTTCTTGCGTTTCCTGTCCACTGTCCCTGAATTTACACACAATTTTTAGTTGAGCTACACTGATTGAGCTGGATAACTAAAGAGAAGTTGCTTATCTTCAAACATGAGTGCTAGCACTCCAAAAAAACTGAAAATTCAAAAAATTTGTAGGGTAGCACATCCAAGTTAATTCAAACATGCGCTCTGACAACTCTTCAGTACGAATGTTTATTTGTATGAATGTAGCCAAAGAACAAAAAAAATCAATAAATCAGTACCTTTGTCCAGATTTTGAATTAACTTGGATGTGCTACCCTTTTAAATTTTTGAATTTAGCTGAATAACAGTTTATCCAAGTACACATGCACAAAACAGAATCCAACACCCTCTGAAAGGCTGCTGTCACCATCTACAATATCATGCCATTATTTTGTAAAACAAAAATTAAAAACTGAACTCATATGCCAGTGTAAAAATCTTGGACACTCGATAACTAGATGTGTTCTTACAAATAATTCCTGTTAACAATAATGTATCAATGTATTTAAATTTCTAACTTTAGTTAGACCCTCAGTTTGGAGAAAGCAGGTGCTTATAAATCTGTGTGACAGTTTGTCCTGTATGAAGGCATAAACACTATAAAGTTGGTGCCAGAGCCACATCAGATTAAAACTATTCCCTAAACATTGGGTTCAAACTGGGTCACTGCCAGGACGCCATAATCCTCAACCTGAACTCTGACCTTCTGCAGCAATTTAAATTGGGTCAAATACAAGAAGTGGATACCATCACATTGTGGCCAACGCTCGCACAAACACACTGTGACATATGGGTGAAGAGACGGGGGCTTTTTACGCCTTTCACACTTTAGGAAATCAGTGACAATGTACCTGGAGTGGATAAACACAGGGATTAAATGCACAAGGATCGATAATATTGATGGGGAAACAACGGGAAAGGTGATTACTCCGAGCAGCAGTATACGTCTAACATGTACGAGAGCAATGAGAGTGAGGCACTCAACAGCCGCATACATGCATGGATTATTAACAGGTGCCAGGGAACAGTGAGAAAAATGCAAGTAAAGCAATCTGTGGCCCACAATGTGGCGCTTGTATGTGTAGGCTGTACGTGAATGGGGCATATGTCAGTGAGTTTATGTGTAGGATGGTGTAACTAAGCGCAGATAAATCCAGCCAATAACAACACTTGGACTACAATAGGCCTTTTATTTGGGGCAATTTGGCTCGCCTCCAGGGTCCTCTGTGATATTTTAGCCAGGCTAATGTTGCTAATCCTAGCAACATTCAACACTTCTTGCCAAAGAAACAGAGGCCAGACCAAAAGACTACCTGCAAGATTAGAGGTTGGAAATCACCAGCACACAGCAGTGGCACTGCAGGTCTGTTCCTACTGGGCAGTGTCAAAAATTACATGACCCAAAACAGGACACCAGTAAAAGTAGATGGACACTTGAAAGAGGTCTTTCCAAACTACTCATTCAAGAAGTGACATATTTTTGTCTACTAAAAGGTGTTCCTACACATTTTTGAAAAGCTTCACCAGTTTGGTATAAATTCTGTTGATCAGGCTAAACCATTCAAGCATTTCTTTGCTTTGCACATACTAGTTTATGTTTTCTGTCTAAAACACAATGACACAATGAAGAATGTACACAGCCTACAGATTTGTTTGTGCTACATTATATTAAGTATTTTGATGAATACATTTGGGTTTCCTACAGCAATGTCGACAGCAGCTAATGGCTGTCTGGGACTCATCTGTGATGTCAGGGTTTTGTTTTGTTTTTTACTGAGGATGCCATCATTGTCTCACTATTGTCAAGAGAGAATGAATTTTGAACTGCCTGTGCAACTGGATAGACATACAATAAAACAGAGAAATTAAGTATTGCATAAAGCCCGCTCCATTTTGGACAAACGGTTACTATTGCTTGAACTACTTTTGTAGGAATTGCATCCGGGGGTCCGGATAATTTACTTTTGCAGTAATTATTTCTGACTAAAGACTGGCTGTTTGACCCAAACCACTGTCCACAAGAGATTTTCACACTTGTAAATTTGGTTTATACCAAACGATAAAGTCTGAAACGGCATGTCTGCAATCCCCCTGTTGACTGCTGCCCACCAACTGGCCAAACCATTTAGTTTTTAACATAATTAGCCTCCTGGGGGTTGGCCACTCACATGCTCGCTTCTAGAAAAAGGAGCTTCCATTGGTCTACGTTGCTTGTCAATAAGGAAATTAAAGTTGCCAATAAAACAAAGAAAGTGTATATTCAGCACTGGATACGTCTTTTAACACAGAGAAACAGTGAAAAAAAGAAAACAGTAAAAAGGGATGAAAAATGAAATATTGGGAATAAATATTGGCAATTTAAACATGTAAGGTTTAACGATGAGGAGATAATTGCCGTGCTGACGCTGAAGTCGGAGCTAAATGTTAATGATAAGCGCTAAAATTCATTTTGTGGAGGAAAAACAGGTCCAGTTTTAGTTCTTTGATAAAAAGCCTAAAAAAGATGAAGAGCGATGCAGTGGGAGGGGGTGGAGGGGGTCTACTGGGGTTGTCAGGGTTCTTAAGTGAATAAAGGTTAAAGTCAGTTCTCTAACAAGGGCTCTTTGCACATGAGGGGTCGGGCCCCCCCTCGGCGGACCAGCTGTTAGCACCCTGCATCCCTCTGCACCCAGGGGCCCCTCGCCGCCCCACTCACACTTAATCACACCATACATTCACTCTCACACACATCTATGTAGACACAGGCCTAAAAGCAAATGTGTGTACGCTTTTACAATCACCGGAAACAAGCGTGGCACTGGAAACACTGACTTGCAAGAAACACATACCATCATACCACCTATTTTATTGCATCTAGCGCTACTAGTGCTAATTGTTGTAGGTGTCTTGGTCATAGCGAGGCAAAATGAGTGGACGATGAGATCACTTGCCGACAAGAAATCTGATTTAGTGTGGGTCAGCTGAAAAAAACTCTGAAAACTTCTGTTTAATTGTAACATAAGACAGAAATACTTGACTTGGAAATAGCTAACATACCAAGATAGGGTTTCACACTTTTCTCACGTCCTAAATCATGTTGTCATCTGTTATGCAAGTCTTCTCCTGCAGGCCACTGCTCATGCCATTTGAAATGCGTCGTCTAACACTTGTTATTTGGCAAGACTGCTGTTCACCACGAGCGGCAAATATAACTCCACAAGTTGTCTGTTTTCCGTTGGTAATATTTCTGCAGAATAATGTATAGTGCAGCTCGTGACAAGTGCTCGTTATCCACAAAAGTGGTGTTATACAGTTGGGCTGGATCAAGGCTGGTTCATGTTCTCACCAGTGCTCATAATCCTAACTCAAAGTTAGTAAATGTTGATTAGTATTTATTGCTACGAACAACTCAGATTTAACATTAGCCTTCTTCTAACCAAGACTGACTACTATAAATACCAACACGATGTGCAGTATTATGCTAGATGGAGCTTTGTGAGTGGGTGCAGTGGGTCAGGAACCTCTCCTATTGAACATGGCTTCCATCCAGTTAAATTACTATTTTGGCATGCATAGAAATATAGAAATAACAAAATATGAAAAAGGAAATAACTGACCATTACAAGTTTTGGGATTTTAATTACACATTTTGTAGGCATTTAACAGAGAAATAAATACAGTAGCTATAGCAAAAATATCTTGCTTGTAATTATTTCTGCATTAATCCAGTCAGCACCACTCTACTTAAGATGCCTTTTGGCTCCAGTCAGAGTTCTGGTGTGGAAGTTGGCAAGTCTCTTCCTTGTCCTTCACTTATAAGTTCAAACCGGGAACTAAAAGGCCCACATGATTTAAAGTGACAATGGTTTAAAAAATATTCTTGGTATACAAAATCCCAGAATAAAATCTTAAACTACAGAGAAAAAACTGATTTGTACAGTTCAGTAAAAACCTCTCCGCAGAGCACCACTCCTTGCCAAAGTGAAAATCTGTAGAGCTGAAGTGTGGAGTTCTGAAGTTGAGGTCAAACTAATGGAAGGACACGGAGGTGAGGTCCACAGTCTAACATCCCCGCAACGTCTCCCCAGACTCTGGCCATATTTAGAGATGTGACTCTTGGCACGTCTCCCACACGGCCTCCCAGGGGTCAATGCCGGTCGATTCGCTCTGCACAATCATAACACAATTACAGCAGTCCTCCTTAAAGCCATGTAGCAGGGTTAAGGCCGGATCCCACTGTTAGCTTTTAGCACCACAGCCCTGCCGCTAAAATCTCATATCTGTCTGTGCTAAAAGGCTTCAAGTGATGCGTGAGATGCTGTTATTTTCTCGCTGTCAGTGTCTGTCACGCCGTCTCCTGATACACACTCTCTGGGAGCCTATACGAGGAAATGAATCTGCCTTTTTAAGTAACAAAGTCTTTAATTATTCACGAACATGGCCGAGTCAAACATCTCCATTTAAAGATGTAACACTTGTTTGACCAGATGGATATCCAATACTTGTGTACAGACAGAGGCCCGTCTGCAGCTGGTGACACTGACGCTCAAAGTAGAACAGTAGAACAGTATAGGCATTTGCAATATACCAGACCAATATAGTGACCAATAAACAATTAAACAAGAAGTAGTAACTTGTTAAATAGAAAATGTGCTGATATATTACACCTTCAAATAAATGTAAATGTAGATACAGTGGAAAACCAACTGTGAAGTTTAACCAATTAACTTATAGAAAAGGGGCAAGACAAGAGACATTACGTATCACATACATATGCATGCAATAATTAAATAAATACTATCACTTAATAAAAGAAATAAAGTCTGTGGATGGCATGGAACCCCTATGGCATATAATATGTAAAATTAGAATAATTTATATTCAAAATAAAGCTTTTTGTAGATCCAGGCACCGCAGGTCCGTGAGACTTCAGGACAGCGTACAATGTACATTAAGCCGGAGCAGAGATGCTTGTGCCAGATTATATCTTAACATCTAATTTCCATCTGTAGTCCTATATTGTACATGTTTTTGGTGATAGGGTAAACTAGAGTACCTGGAGGAAACCTACGCAGACACAGAGAGAACATGCAAACTCCACACAGAAAGGCCCTTCCCTGGATAGGAATCGAACACAGGACATTCTTGCTGTGAGGCTGCCACTCTGCCACCGTGCCGCAGAGTGGTTATTAGAACGCAATATTAGAACCAAATTACATTTGCATTACATTTAGTCATTTAGCAGACGCTTTTATCCAAAGCAACTTACAAGTGAGGAAAACAATGGAAGCAATTTTAACAACACAAGGTACAAAAAGCATAAGTGCACAAAAAACTAGTCGGTTTAAACCCAGCACAGTAAACAAAGCTAAGGATAAGAGAATTTCTTTTTTTTTTTTTTGAAGAAAGGAATCGATAGAAAGGAAGTAGGACTCAGTGTTTGTCAGTCAGGTGTTGACAGAAGAGATGTGTTTTCAGGCGTTTTTTTAAAGATGGCTACAGAATCTGCTGATCTTGTAGCAGCAGGTAGATCATTACACCAATGTGGAACAGATCCAGAGAAGGTACGCAAGAGTGTTTTTTTACCTTTTTTGGATGGTACCACCAGACGTTGTTCATTTGCAGAGCGCATTGATCTGGTAGGTTAATTAAGCAATGTGCACTAATATACTAAAATCTTTTTAGTGAATGTGTTTTTACTTGTCTTTTCCTGTGTCCAAGTGTCCAGGCCAAAATCATTACTAAACAAAGAGGGTTTTGGACAAAACCATCAAAAGAGGAACTAGTATGTGAAAATATGTGTATATGGGTTGCATGTTTGCTAGTATTTGGGTGAATTCAATAAATTATTTAAGAAAGTGTTTTTATTTTCCTCATTACAATATAATCACTAACTGGGCAAAGGCAAGTCAGAGGTGTCACTCTGTTTTTATTCACCATCTGTTTCTTTTATTCACTATTTTAATCACAGATTATAATGTTGGTGAATGGCAGCTAAGTCAAAGTTAGGTAACTCACTGAACTCAATTTGTAGCTGCAAATGGTGACCGTTCAAGTTTTGCTAGTGCCAGAGGAAGTGAATATTGTGTCATTGTAATGTCTCAGTTATGGCCTTGTCTTTTGAACTTGAACAACAACTTTCCACTTCCCCTTCACAGACCATTAGAGGTTTTCCCTTGTCGGTCCCCTGATCCATCACCTCCTTATCCCTCCCCCTCTTTTACATTTGACCTATCCTTCACCAAGCCACAGGGTAATCCCATTGAGTTTGGGCAAAACAGAGGGAGGAGGAGGATGCTGGACAGTCAAAAGGGGTTTAGTAAACCCAGTTTATGTCCATGTTATAATAGCAAAGTTAAGTTGTGTTTTGAATCTAAATGACAGAAGTGGTTGTGCATAGGAAAATGTAGATAGACTGGCTGAAAATGGTGTATTAGCTCTGGTGGGTAATTTTTAGTACATCTCCCATAATGAGCCCTAACCCATGGAACCTCTAAAATGGTCCTCGTGTAAGGGCGCCGCCATACGACGATTTTACAGCGATTTTACAGCGATTTTACAGCGAAATACAGCGATATACCGCCGTCCACAAGAGGGCAGGCTCCAAAAGCGGAAATATAAGGAGAAACCCAATGGTGACTTTACAAGTATAAATCTCATGTTTACAGCCTGGTACAAAAGATGGCTCCAGTCTCTAGAGCTAAGTTTTTAATACGTGACAACTCTGGGTGGGGTGTACTTTAAACACTGAACAAACCCGAGCAAATTACATTTAGCAGACGCTTTTATTCAAAGCGACTCACATTAAGGTTCCATTCACCAGTGTTACATTATCTTTATGGACAGGATTTCTAGGCGCAGCCAGGGGCCGGAGGGAGTCTAGTTTGGGGACCAGAGGATCTCGTCTCTGCTTCTTGCAGATGATGTTGTCCTGTTGGCTCCATCAAGCCAGGACCTCCAGTGTGCACTGGGGCGGTTTGAAGCGGCTGGGATGAGGATCACTACCTCAAGTCTGAGACCATGGTTCTCAGTTGAAAAAGGGTGGCTTGCCCCCTTCAGGTTGGTGGGGAGCTCCTGCCTCAAGTGGAGGAGTTCAAGTATCTTGGGGTCTTGTTCACGAGTGAGGGAAGGAGGGAACGTGAGATTGACAGACGGATCGGTGCAGCTTCTGCAGTGATGCGGTCGATGTACCGGTCTGTCGTGGTGAAGAAGGAGCTGAGCTGTAAGGCAAAGCTCTCGATTTACCGGTCGATCTACGTTCCTACTCTCACCTATGGTCATGAGCTTTGGGTCATGACCGAAAGAACAAGATCCCGGATACAAGCGGCCGAAATGAGCTTTCCCCACAGGGTGGCGGGGCGCTCCCTTAGAGATAGGGTGAGGAGCTTGGTCACTCGGGAGGAGCTCAAAGTAGAGCCGCTGCTCCTCCACATCGAGAGGAGCCAGCTGAGGTGGCTCGGGCATTTGTTTCGGATGCCTTCTGGATGCCTCCCTAGGGAAGTACTTCGGGCATGTCCCACTGGGAGGAGACCCCGGGGAAGACCTAGGACACGCTGGAGGGACTATGTCTCTCGGCTGGCCTGGGAACACCTCGGTATCCAAGGGTCTGGGGAGACTACTGCCCCCGTGACCGTGCCCCGGATAAGCGTTAGAAGATGGATGGATGGATGGATGGATGGATGGAAACAAATTGTTTCTTTCTAACCTTTTTATTTTCAAGACGTGACATAAAATTAAACATAAATAATAAGAATTTACATAGAGAATGTACTAGAAAACTATAAAGCAAGCCTTTGTACAAAACCACGGTGGCAGTGCAAAGATACAGCCACAGTTATTGAACAGAAACATTAAATTAAGTTTAGTAAAAATAAAAGTAAAGTTAAATACTGCTACTTGAAGAAATTTCTAAATGATGACTGTTTGTTGAGGGGGATGAGTTGAATGGAGTGGGGATTAGGCACTGAGACATGGGTCCGGCAGTTGAACTTAACCTGGCCGTGGCCCGGGACTGACGCAGCAATTAGCACCAAGGATCAGCATCAAAGGGAACAGCACAGTGTGAGGCTGGTCTAATTAGTCATATGAACAGAGGCAGCAGAGCGGCCGCTGTGGGCCAAAGGGGAGGGGTCCACGTCTGCAGCAGGTGAATCAGAGTCCACGCTGGCGAAAGTATGCCTTACATCAAAGACACAGAAAGTCTGATCTAATGTGAAGTGTTTCTCAAATAAAAGAATGACTTTCAATACTGTTTCTCAACATAGAAATCACATTTCAACATTTGAACCCACTCTCAAATCAGGTCTATCTATGTGGGGGGAAAAAAATGGTATTTATTATAAAAAGTGGTAAAAAAAAAAAAAAAAAAAAGCCAATGTAATGAATGGTTTTGCCTGTGGTTTTGTTGAGGTAGAGCAACAAAAGATATAGGCCGGTCTTTTTTACTGAAACCAAATATGCTACCTTTTCACAAACCCAAAAGAATGTATGTAGTAAATCGTTGTTGTATATATAATAATCAGTAAAAACGTACTGTCAATAGTGTATAATATATATATATATATATATATATATATATAACTTTGTCCTTCACCCTCCGCGGGTGGTCTCTCATCCTTCGAGCTCGGGTCCTCTACCAGAGGCCTGGGAGCTTGAGGGTTCTGCGCAGTATCTTTGCTGTTCCTAGTACTGCACTTTTCTGGACCGAGATGTCTGGTGTTCTTCCAGGGATCTGCTGTAGCCACTCTTCCAGTTTGGGGTCACTGCCCGAGTGCTCCGATGACCACAGGCACCACTGTCGCCTTCACCTTCCAAGCCTTTTCCAGGTCTTCTCTGAGCCCTTGGTATTTCTCTAGTTTTTCATATTCCTTTTTCCTGATGTTGCAATCACTTGGTATTGCAACGTCAACCATAACGGCCTTCCTCTGCTGTTTGTCCACCCTTCACGATGTCTGGTTGGTTCGCCATTACCATTCTGTCAGTCTGAATCTGGAAGTCCCACAGGATCTTGGCTCGGTCATTCTCTACTACCTTTGGAGGTGTTTCCCAATTTAACCTCGGGGTTTCCAGTCCATACTCCGTACAGATGTTCCTGTACACTATGCCAGCTACTTGGTTATGGCGCTCCATGTATGCTTTCCCTGCCAGCAACTTACACCCTGCAGTTAAGTGTTGGATTGTTCCAGGGGCCTCTTTGAACAGCCTACACCTTGGGTCTTGTCTGGTGTGGTAGATTTGGGCCTCTATTGCTCTGGTGCTCAGGGCCTGCTCCTGTGTGGTAGGATTTCTTGATATCAGCCACTTCAGTTATGTTCCGGTGGTACATCCCATGTAGGGGTTTGTCCTCCCATGATGATCCCTCCTCCAGCTCCTCCCCATTGTTCCACATTGCCTGAGACATTCACTGAGCACGTCATCTGTTGGGGCCTTATCTTTATGTATATATATATATATATATATATATATATATATATATATATATATATATACATAAAGTATACGACGACGATATATATATATATATATATATCACAGTTTCCGCTAGAAAAAAATGGAGGTTTTGTTTTCCGGACATTTTTTTCGTTACCATCAACTACCTCACATCTTAGCCATGGGAACTTGTCACTCCATTCCGACCGATACGCCCTACACTTCGGCTTTTTCTCCGGTGGTGGCGGAGCTGTCTGGCTCTGGACATCTGAGGCTTCAGGCGTTCCTGATTCAGTATCCTCCTTCGCCTGGCCTCTGAAAAACTTTTAAGGCTAGTCTGCCTGGGCCTGGCCATATTTGAAACGTCTCTCAATAGTTCGTGGTTTAGGTCTATATTATAGCCGTTAGGCGTGCGCTTTATTTGAAATGCAACATTCAATGTTGTTTAAAAACTTTCAAACGGTCGATTCAGATTGTGTTGGGGGGCGGGGCCGGGATTATTAGGCAGTTTTAATCGGACAATTTGACCGGAGAGATTTAATTTTGTCGGACATTTAATTTTTTTCCCGGCCAATGACCGGTAATTACCGGACAACGGAACCCCTGATATATATATATATATATATATATATATATATATATAAATTGAGTTTGAATGGACATACGTGCATATTTTACAGTAACTGTGGTCGATACGCGTTCTTCCGATAATTAATTAGAATGGCCAAGTAGGGTTTCATATTGACAGATGAATACGCTCAGTTTATTAAATAGCCTACGTCTTAGTTTATTAAATACGCTTAGTTTATTTAATATTAATTATAAATTTATTAAATGTCTCTTGCAAACTATGAAGGGACAATGAATCAATACACTGACATGGTAATGCCAGACAGATACTTTGTTTGCACAGTCCTACCGTAATTTTGTCACTCCTAGACGTAGACATTCATTTTGACTGGTAATCGATTAAATAAGCTAGATTTGTAATTAGTAATGGGCTTTAGTCTTTAAGTCCTACTCAAAACTAATGTGAGGTGGAGGCTGAAGTATAGTCTAATCTGAGAAGAAGAAAAAGAAGAATAATACTTACCCTCACTGGCAGCTATTTCGGAATGATTTTTTTTATCACTTTCAAGAGGATCTAACAACAATAAAGATGAAATGCATTTAGCACACTGAATAGCCTACAATGTTTGTAGCTTTGACCAGCACAGTAACTATACATTTTGAATTCTCTGTGATTAAAGGGATAGTTCGCCCAAAAATTATATTTATGCCATGATTTACTCACCCTCAAGCCGTTCGAGATGCATCTTGTCAGGATTCATGTCTGTTAAAATAGTCTGTCTGTTTTGTTAGTGTATTCTGTGTGTCTGTTGTTTTTGATTATTGTGGTATTTGATTTTTGTTTTGAGATTGTATTTGAGTCCTTGGGTTTTATTTTGAAATGTCTTACTCCTGTCTTCTTAGATTGCTGATTGCCTGCTCCGCCCTGATGTGTTTCACCTGTTCCTTGTTGTCTGTGTCTATTTATACCTGTGTGTTCTTCTGCTCAGTGCCAGGTCATCGTCTCCCTACCCGTGAGGCTGTTTAGTGTTTCCCTGTGTCTTATCTATCATAGTCTGTGTTTTCTGTGGAGGTTCTATTGTTTTCCTAGTCTGTTTTTTTTCTGGTATTATATTCCTGGATTATCTGCTCGGACCTGCCTTGGTTTTTCCCTGGTTCCTGTATTTTGTTTTGTACCTGTTGGACCAAATAAACTTTATTTTACTCTTTTCCTGTGTCACACATTTTCAGTTATTTTAGAGAATGTCTTAGATCTTTCAGTGGTTATAATGTGAAGCAATGGGGTCCGTCTGCTTCAAGTTCGAAAATGTGCCTGCATCCTTCACAAAAATAATCCATCCGGCTCCAGGGGGATAAACGAAGGCCTTCTGAGGGTAATCCGTGCAGTTTTGTCATGAAAATATACATATTTAAAACTTTATAAACAAAAATAACTGGCTTCCGGCGGCGGTCGGCGCGCATTCATGGAGATGGATGCTGGCATATAACGTAGGCCAGGGCGTGATTGACAGCTTTGACACCAAATGGATATACGTGAAAATCAGATGACATGATTTCACAACTTTTCATTGGCCATTTAGATATGTGAAGCATACTGTATACGGAAATGAACCTGGACAATCAATTTGTCCAAAAATCTCAAAATCGGCAAAATGGACATACGTGGTTTTCATCGGACAGCGATGATATATATATATATATATATATATATATATATATATATATATATATATATATATATATATATATATAAGTTTCATTACTTCTTGTTTCTCTAGCTCCTCAGAGGACAAACTGAGCACTGAGAAGAAGCACACTTGTGTTTCCTGTGTGGTTTTTGGTTTCTAAAGATTAAAACTTAAATAACTGTCAGGGCTATTTTTTCACTGGGTTTGTCATAGACACTCTCAGATGAGTGTTTGCTGGTTAAGCAACAAAACCAAAGTCTGGTTCATTTGCAATCAGATTTTCTCTGTTTAAAGTATAAAAGAGAGAATTCTAGGTGTAAAATAGATCAAGTGGATCAAATACTGACATATCAATATAGATTTTGCGTTGCATGCAGTTTTTTGATGCAAAACCAGTACAAGATCTAGATGTTGTGCCGTCCCCTTTCACCTGCTGCAAAATCCACTGGTACACATTTTATGTCTTGTAGCTAAAACAGTCCCATGGCACCCAGAATAGATTTTCCTATATAAACTTACTTTTAATAAAAAACACTGCTTTCTGAGCAAATTCCATTATAGCACACTGCTCATTATTTGGGTAAATGACTCCATTTTAAGTTGTTTTATCTTTATGTGATGTTGTAAATCTTTTTAGTCTTTGAGTTGTGATTGTGGTTTTGTGGAATAATTTATAATAACGGACAATAAAGTTTATCCAATCTTAAACTTCTAATTGTCAGCTTCTAACAATGTTTATTGAAAAATTTCTGTTTAAAAATCCTCAAATCTGCTAAAAATAATTTTTGAGTGGCATCACTGCTATCCTACTTTAGAGCCCATTGGTCAGAATGTGATTGTGGGTTGTACACAACACAACATGCCCAAGGAACGTAGTGGGTCTGCTTTATGAGCTGTATAACACAGAAATACCGAAAAAGCCAAAAACTTTTTGGGCGTATGCACCATTATTAATAAACTGTGGCCAATAATTTAGATCCCAGTCTAATAAACATTCATGGCACTAATCCAAATCAGGAGGTGCCAGTTTGAAACCAAAAGTTAGCAAATCAAACAACTACCTTGTAACAAAAGTTCTCGGTGATGACCTTGGGAAAAAATGCTCGTAAACATGTTTTAATATGTATTTTTAATATAAAGTTTTTTTTATTCTAGAGCTGAGTAGGCAGACAAAGCCTTACTACACTCAAAGTCATCTATTTAGAGCCAGGACTCCCTTGCAAAAGAGATTTGTAATCTCAGTGGGACTTTCCTGGATAAATGAAGGTTAAATAAAAAAATAAATAGTTGAATGTGAATTGTTTTGGGTTGAATTTGGAGTCCCCTTAAACAATTCTTAAAGGGGGGCTGTGTTGCCCTGTTTGACACACAGGTGAACACTTTTATGTAATATGCAGAGGTACCTGTCCTAATGGGGATTTAAACTGACAAAAAACAAAACTATGCACATGTATACAATATCTTCCTGTAGGCAAATCGTCGCCTGCAGCTCCGCTCTGTAATCTACTCTAAAAACGTCAGGAAGGTGACAGGGTCAGGTCACGACAAGAGCCATTTCATTACATGGGCTCAAATGTCCCAGGCTGCAATTCAATTAAGCAGCGATTATTTTTCCTCGGATTCCACTCTGCGGGGAATTGGCTGTCGTTTAGCGCTGACCTTTTCACGCCTCGGCCATTTATCCGAACGAATAATTGTCGGGAGGGTTTCGTTGTCATATCCCTGAGTGCTACTAGGGCTGATGTGGAGTGGGGGACCGTCACATAACCTGTTGGAGTCAGGTGTGCAATAACAACAAGGATTTGTACTTTTGTACAAATAGGACTAGTACTTATATTTAGATTTTTTTAATTTTACTAAAAGTTATATTCTTCTTTAACTCTGAACCCTGAAATTTTCAAATTGTGTTTTTTCCTTATCCTTTGTGGTGGACTTGTTTTTCAAAACATACTGGTAGTTTTAGTCTTTAATTAACAGTGAGAAAAAAATGTTTAGTAAAGAAACACAGAACAAATGGCATGCGGTAAATAGGTCCAAGCTAGGATTTGATAACCTGACAAGCAAGATAGTCTGCTCCCCAGTGCATAGTCTGTTCTGTTCAACAGTACCATCTGGAAGGCTTCTATAGAAAGCGTTAGCAAGGTACTTTAAGTCAATATGTGATTGTATTTATCCATCCATCCATCCATCTTCTACCGCTTATCCGGGGCCGGGTCGCGGGGGAAGTAGTCTAAGCAGAGACGCCCTGACTTCCCACTCCCCAGACACTTCCTCCGAAACAGATGCCCGAGCCACCTCAGCTGGCTCCTCTCGATGTGGAGGAGCAGCGGCTCTACTTTGAGCTCCTCCTGAGTGACCGAGCTTCTCACCTTATCTCTAAGCGAGCGCCCTGCCACCCTGCGGAGTAGTGTTGCTTTCGTCAACGAAAATTATGACTAAATATCGTCATCAACGAACCTTTATCACGTGACGAAAACGAGCGGAGACGCAACGTAAATGCTGATCATGTGACGATAACTATAGACTACTGTGAGAGTGTGTGAGAGTGAGAGTGTGTGTGTGTGTGAGTGTGTGTGTGTGTGAGAGTGTGTGTGTGTGAGAGTGTGTGTGTGTGTGTGTGTGTGTGTGTGTGTGTGTGTGTGTGTGTGTGTGTGTGTGTGTGTGTGTGTGTGTGTGTGTGAGAGTGTGTGAGAGTGTTTGAGAGTGTGTGAGAGTGTGAGTGAGAGAGAAGTGGGTTCTTAGTTCCTGACTGACTGACATCCCTTGTACTTACACTATATTGACTGGGTTAAATAGAATTGCATTACCAAAAAGAGGCTAAAATACAATTTTCATTGACTAAAACTTGACTAAAAATGTCATTAGTTTTCGTCGACTAAAACTAGACAAAAATAGTCATGGATAATTCTGACTAAAATAAGACTAAAATGCTCAGACTTTTAGTCGACTAAAACTAGACTAGACTAAAAAGAGTATGAACGTGACTAAAACTAATAAAAACTAAAATGACAGCTTGACACAAAGACTAGACTAAAACTAAAATTAAAACAGGCCGCCAAAAACAACACTACTGCGGAGGAAGCTAATTTCGGCCGCTTGTATACGGAATCTTGTTCTTTCGGTCATGACCCAAAGCTCATGACCATAGGGGAGAGTAGGAACGTAGATTGACCAGTATATCGAGAGCTTTGCCTTACAGCTCAGCTCCTTCTTCACCACGACAGACCGGTAAACGACTGCATCACTGCAGAAGCTGCACCGGATCCATCTGTCAATCTCACGCTCCCTCCTTCCCTCACTCATGAACAAGACCCCAAGATACTTGAAGTCCTCCACTTGAGGCAGGCGCTCTCCACCAACTTGGAGGTGCTGATCCTCATCCCAGCCGCTTCACACTCAACTGCAAACCGTCCCAGTGCACACTGAAGGTCCTGGCTTGATGGAGCCAACAGGACAACATCATCTGCAAAAAGCAGAGACGAGATCCTGTGGTCCCCAAACCAGACTCCCTCCGGCCCCTGGCTGCGCCTAGAAATCCTGTCCATAAAGATAATGAACATGACCGGTGACAAAAGGCAGCCCTGCCGGAGTCCAACATGCACTGGACTCCGGCACCCTGGAGAGGGTATAGAGCTGATCCAGTGTTCCACGACCAGGATGAAAACCGCATTGTTCCTCCTGAATCTGAGGTTCAACTATCGGCCGCATTCTCCTCTCCAGTACCCTGGCATAGACTTTCCTGGGGAGGCTGAGGAGTATGATCCCTCTGTAGTTGGAACACACCCTCCGGTCCCCTTTATTAAAAAGAGGGACCACCACCCCGGTCTGCCAGTCCAGAGGTACTGTCCCCGAACGACACGCGATATTGCAGCGGCGTGTCAACCAAGACAGCCCCACAACATCCAGAGACTTGAGATACTCAGGGCGTATCTCATCCACCCCCGGGGCCTTGCCACTGAGGAGCTTCCCAACTACCTCAGTGACTTCGGCCCGGGTGATGGACGAGTCCACCTCTGAGCCTTCGGCCTCTGCTTCCTCAGTGGAAGACATGTCGGTGGGGTTGAGGAGATCCTCAAAGTATTCCTTCCACCATCTAACAATGTCCCCAGTTGAAGTCAGCAGATTCCCACCTCCACTGTAAACAGTGTTGGCAGGGCACTGCTTCCCCCTCCTGAGGCGCCGGACGGTTTGCTAGAATTTCTTCGAGGCCGACCGATAGTCCTTCTCCATGGCCTCACTAAACTCTTCCCAGATCCGAGTTTTTGCCTCCACAACCACCTGGGCTGCAGTCCGCTTGGCCTGCCGGTATCTATCAGCTGCATCAGGAGTTTTTCAGCTTGACGGCATCCCTTACTTCCGGTGTCCACCATCAGGTTTGGGGGTTGCCGCCACGACAGGCACCGGAGACTTTACGGTCAATCTACGTTCCTACTCTCCTCTATGGTCATGAGCTTTGGGTCATGACCGAAAGAACAAGATCCCATATACAAGCGGACAAAATTATCTTTCTCTCTGCAGGGTGGCGGGTCACTCCCTTAGAGATAAGGTGAGAAGCTCGGTCACTCAGGAGGAGCTCAAAGCTTCGGGTGGCTGCATCGACAATGGAGGTGGAGAACATGATCCACTTGGACTCAATTTATCCAACCTCCCTCGAGATCTAGTCGAAGCCGAGCCCCCCTGTAAGAAACAGGGGGGCTCGGTCAAACGTTCCCAACAGACCCTCACAGTACGTTTGGGTCTGCCAAGTCTGTCCAGCTTTCTCCCCCGCCATCGGATCCAACTCACCACCAGGTGGTGATCAGTTGACAGCTCCGCCCCTCGCTTCACCCGAGTGTCCAAGACATAGAGGTCAGATGAAACAACTACAAAGTCGATCATCGATCTCCGGCCTAGGGTGTCCATGGTGCCACGTGCACTGATGGACACCCTTATGCTTGAACATGGTGTTCATTATGGACAAACTGTGACTAGCACAGAAGTCCAATAACAGAACACCGCTCGGTTATATTTATCACCTGTTTTATTTAATCTGTGCAACACCATTGTTGTTTATGTTTGTAACGGTGAAAGTAGTTGCTACATCTTCAAACCTAAAACATGCCCAAACCTGTCAGTACTACATCATGGACACAACGAGTCGATTATGCTAGGGTTCTGACCGTGCTTTGCTTGGTGCAGTTCAAGATGGATTTTAGATGAGTTTGTAAACTCACAAATCTCACAAGAATCCAACTGCAGCACAAGGTAAAATATTTGTCATCAAAAGTGCAGATAAATGATGTTGGCAAGTTTAAGCACTGTCTATTCTGGCAATAAAACAGACAAATCTTTAAATTTAAAATTTTAGTTTAACTAAAACATTACAAACATGCACATCTTATCATCATAACATATTCAAACAAATCTATAGAAATTATACAGTTCTATTTGCCCTTTATGTTGAAGACTTATAAAAATTATAAAAAGTTACAAATTGTATGCTTTTTTAACTTTTCATCTAAAAAAAAAAAAGACACATTACATTGTTGCTAATTAGAATGTTAAAACGTCCAGCATTCCATACAGTGAGTGAGATGACAGTACAGTGATTGAATCAGCTGATGATCACATTAGGCTACATGTTCTTAAGCTATCCTAACTATAGACTAGAGGCTAATTTCTACCAAAAGATTATTTAGGACTGAAAGAAAGTATAAGTGAACACTGCATTTGGGAGTTGCCATGTAGTTGATGCAAAAATGTGTCAGCCACTTGGGCAGGGGATTCAAATGCTCATTTGTTTTTGGGAAAATGGAGCTGCTGTTTTGCATTTGGATTAGAATTGTGTCCTCTGCTGTTTACAGTTAAAGGTGAGATAAGCCTGTTCAATGGTTTTAAAGCTTTGTGTAAAGAACATTAGCGGCTCTGGCACTAACCACTGTGTACCAGGTGCTGGCTGTGTCTTTAAGGCTCCAGCGGCTCCTCAAAGTGTGAATAATATTCGGTAAGAAGCCACGCTTAAGTGGGAAAGCTTTTAGCACATTATCCACTGGCAATTGCAAGGTAATCTAATTCAGCAGTGCAGGTCTCTTATTAAATATCTGCAGCAGAGGATTTGCATCAGGAGTCTCCTAATAGGTTTAGTGGCCAGCAAGCTCTGGCACTGGTTATAGAGGCTCTCTGACTGAAAGGCTGTGACATTGAGGAGGAGAGGAGACCTAGAAAAATCTAGAGTCAGCACTTTGGAAATGTGATGCATTCAGGGGCTCCATGTAAACGCCTGAGAATAACCCCAAATTTACACCAAGAACTGAAGCGAAGCAGCGCGTCCACAAAGACATTTTCTTGTGTACTTAAAAGCATCAATTAACACCAAGGACATCAGCGCCGTTGCTGCTACGCAGGGCGTGTGGCTCTCGCTCTCCCCCCTCCGTTTTGCCAACTTCATCATATTTCTGTGTATATTCTTGCTTCTTCAAATGGGTTACCTACAAAATTATCAACTAATTTATCTCATGATTATTGTTTGTTGTTACAGAGACGTGCTTATACATCTGTACTGTTGGTAATTTGGCTACTCATCGTCTAAACCCATAGTTGTGGCTGTTGAGCCCCATGCTTTTCCTTCTTTACATTGTTCTTGTAAAATGGATGTTTGGTGTTGAAGCCTTAAGTAAATAAAATTAATCTCCACCTCAAGAATAACTTCTTGTTGTCTCTGGTGCAGCAACATTCTCTGAAGTCCTGGTGCGATGGGCGATCTTTATATCACCGCTGTATGTGTGTGTGTAAATTGAAGAGAGTAGTTAATGTGCTTCATAGTGTGGGTCAATGACACTGACAGTAAGACTAATGTGCAATGTGTTCCATTGGACTGAGCTACAAGAAATAACTGAGAATTTCAGTCACAATGTTGAGTTTATGAAGCCAGAAAGGACTAGGCTATAGAGAACGAACCCTGGCCAAACCCAGTCACAAACCATTAATCCAGCCATGTTATTATTGAATTGAATATTGTCATCTGCAAACTCTGGAGAACATGAAAAGTACTTTTTAGCTTATAGCTGGTGCATTGTGCACTAACCTGATCAAATACATAATAAAAATGAAATAAGCAATTAAATGGGCTTCAATTACGTTAGCGTGCTTTGCCATGTGAAATGTGCCTTTGCCTAACTCCTCAGACTCTGTCTAAATCCACAAGCATTTGTTCACAGTATATCACAAAAACAAGAACAAGACATTACATTGTTCCTTCCTTTATCATCCAATCAACAGACCACAATATTTAGCTCCACCTTATAAAAGCGGGCCACTGTGATGAAACAAAAGCCCAAGTGTTACAGTTTATGGTGCATTTTGGGAATGCTTTCGACTCCCTATGGCAATGGAACTTAAGCATACTGACCATACCCATACCATTTCACCTTTACATGGGAAAAAGGCTGCAACCTAACTTAAGCATAAGTAAAACTAAAATGTATTCAACTGTATTATTTTCCACTACTTTCATAATAAAAATACACAAGGCTTGTAATGTGTACTGCAGATCACCTTTTACACTCTATTTACTATTCATAGTTTTTACATGACTTCACATTCTCTGTGAAACATTCCCTGCACTGTGCTCAGCTGCCATCGGTGTTTTATTAAGCGTTTAGCCGATAGGACTAAATGAGGAGTAGACACCCCATGACTGTGTTTGTTCAAAGAAAACCCCAGAAGTAAGGATTTATGTTATTAACCCTACCTCTACTCTGTCCCTGTCTCGGTCCTGATGGAGGGTAGACACATGGCGACTAGACCCACACCGACAGAAACATCTGATTTTATGAGAATTAAACTGAGATAGTTACTGTATATTCGAGTCATAATGAAGCAGGAATGAAGTTGTATTAATCGCTCACCGGGAAAAGTCGTGGGAAAAGAGCAGCCCACAGCCCAGACACTAACACAGACCCCAAAGGTTTACGTACCCTGGTGATTTTGGCCTGATAACATGAACACAAGTTGACACAAACAGGTTTGAATGGCTACTAAAGGTAACCATCTTCACCTGTGATCTGTTTGCTTGTAAATGTGCTTGTGTGTGTGAATAAAAGGTCAATGAGTTTCTGGGCTCCTGACAGACCTTTGCATCTCTCATCCAGTGCTGTACTAATGTTTCTGTATTCTGAGTCGTGGGAAAAACCAAAGACTTGTCAAATAATCTGCAGGCAAAGGTTACTGTATAAAAAAGGAAAGGGACAGCAGTGTTTAAGTATCTTGGGGTCTTGTTCACAAGTGAGGGAAGGAAGGACCAGACAGACGGATCGGTGCAGCTTCTGCAGTCATGCGGTCAATGTACCGGTCGGTTGTGGTAAAGAAAGGAGCTGAGCTGTAATGGCAAAGCGCTCAATTTACCAGTCTACGTTCCTACTCTCACCTATGGTCATGAGCTTTGGGTCACGACTGAAAGAACAAGATCCCGGATACAAGCGGCCGAAATGGGCTTTCTCCGCAGGGTGGCGGAGCGCTCCCTTAGAGATAAGGTGAGGAGCTCGGTCACTCGGGAGGAGCTCAAAGTAGAGCTGCTGCTCCTCCACATCAAGAGGAGCCAGCTGAGGTGGCTCGGGCATCTGTTTCAGATGCCTCCTGGACGCCTCCCTAGGGAGGTGTTCCAGGCATGTCCCACCGGGAGGAGACCTCGGGGAAGACCTAGGACACGCTGGTAGGACTATGTCTCTCGGCTGGCCTGGGAACGCCTCGGTATCCCCCCTGAAGAGCTGGAGGAAGTGTCTGGGGAGAGGGAAGTCAGCAGATTCATAAAGCATTATTGAATTATTAGAGCACTGTGTATTTGGTCTGGTTAACCACTGGCCTTACTAACTAACGTTTTGTGATGTTCTCTGAAACACTGGGATCCAGTATTCACAGAGCCAACCCTCACTTCCACGTTAGCTTCTAGGCCTCTGCTAACCTACTCCTCTTTACTGCCAATGAGAGGGGCCTATCTACTCTATCACTGAGTGAGGAAGGAAAACATTTAGCTTGATAACAGCTCTGCCTTCAGTGATGTCTAGACCGGATTTCAGTCACTATCATCTTAAAAGCAGGACAAATAAAAAAGCCACTTCTTTCATCAGTCTGGGGAGCCTTTTCTTCTCTGATATAAAATGTACGAGTGGCTCAGGATAGTAACACGATGAGGACCATCCAGGAAAACCTGAAGGCCTGTCTGCTGTCAGCACTTACACTTGAACAGGCAGCAACGGTGTACACTTTATAAAGATAATTCTCTGTACAATCCCCATATTAATCAGTAGTTGTATGCAAGTATTTTTTTCAAGTACAAGTTTGCTGGTAGCAGGCTTGGGGAGTAATACATGTAATAGGATTATGTAACTTGAATACAAAGAAAACATGTGAAATCTATGTATAATATAATAAAGTATTTATAGTATTTATTATGTGGCCTTTTGAGCAGGTGCACTACTCCCTCGTCTGACACTTGTTTTACCTGCTGACACAGTCTATGTGATTGGGCTCAAAGGGGGGACAGTCGAGTGACAGTTGAATTTTAGAGAACAGAAAAAGGTCTACAAATAGACAACAAATTAAATTAAATGGGAATTTTGGAAGATATAGGAGTCCTTTTAGCTGTACGAGATGTTGCTTTTTACACTGGAGTTTGTGATGAATTCCATGACTGCAATACCGCGGGTGACCACTGGTGGATGGGGGTGGGGTAGTCCCATATCCAGTTTGTACATACAATACATTGACAAAGGAGCCTCTTTATTCTATTACTATAACTTGTTTCTGTGAAGCCGACATAGCTGTCCAGAAATGACAAAATGAGCACTCCTCGAGGAGAAGCTAACTAGTGTTCATTTAAAAGCAAACATTCTTGCAGACCATTTTTAACTAACATAAATTAACTTCTAAATTATAAGTGAAATCACAGTCAGAAATGACAGTAGTGTGCTTACATAAGAAAAGGAATTTAGTTCTGGCAGAGAATGTTTTAGTTTAATTGCAAGCCTCCAACTGTGTACTCCACTACCTCTCTGTTCACTTTTACTGACTAATAATAATACGTTTAACTATTATATATTAAACAATAATAAAACTAATAACATTATTACTAAGCATGGGTTAGTAAATTTATTGACTTTCTAAAGTTACTCAAATCTAAGTATACAATAAGATGTCAAATCAAGTACTCCTAAAGTAATTAAAAGTAATTAAAAGTACACAGATTACTTTAATTTTATATTGTGGTACTTGGAATAAAGTACATCACCACAGTAAATTACTTTCAAGGTGAAATGTGTCATTTTTGGGAAAATCCAGTGGTAACACCATATCCAGCTCCTTAAGAACACCAATGAGAACAAACCTTAAGGACATACATCACTTGACTTGTATAAACTCCACTGAGTTCTAAGCCTTTGTGTAAAATGTGCTTTAAAAAAGGCAGCTGTAGAAACAGGAAAGACAGGAATAAAATGAAATGTATGTAATTTTTCAAAAGATAGACAAATAACAAGTGTTATTTTGAAAAAATAAATGAACTCTATTAGAAAAATAGTTTAGATTCATGTATTGCCTGTGTTCACATTTTTGTTTAATAGCTAAAATATGAAAATACATAATGTAATTGTTCAAATGGTACAATTAAACTAAAATGATATAGAAATAACGTGTTAACAGTAACTTGTTTTTTCCTTTTAAATAAAAATGTATTTACTTTTAAATTTACATTTGTCTCAACATGTATTTCTTACAATGAAAAAGAAAAACAGCCATTCCAGCCATGTCTGTTTTCTCTAAATCATTTATGTTAAAGCCACAGAGGATTATGTGTGCTGTAATTGGGGAAAGTCCGTAGAAGATCCCCTGGACACACACACACACACACACACACACACACAGTCAGAGTGAGAGTTAAAGATTAGGGGCTCACTGGTGTGTGTCACAGAACAGATTAACCCCAGACTGCTGCCCCCGTCTCAATGAGGCCAGTGTGTGTCCCGCACTCGCCTTTCTCACATTCACATCTCATCATCAGAACTGAACGCCTAATAACTGTGTCGGCTCAAATGGCATTACAATGCACCAAAGTTTTATATTTTGAAGCGTATTGATCCAAGAAATATAAATGTTCTTTTTCTGTACAAAGGACTTACACACATTGAAGTCAAACTTTAAATGAAATGCATATTGTAAAATTGCGTTCGTAGAAGAGTTAGCTGGGTCAGAACTTCCCAAACGGTGGGTGGTGACCAAAAGTTAGGTCGCTGCAACTTTGTAAGGGGAAATATTATTATGCAACACATCAACAAAATAATATTAACGTAGTAAAATTGAAGTGTGCTGGTGAAGTTGGATTAAAACACTAGAAACATTGACTTAAGCATAAACTAATTTACGTTTTAAGTTGACACCATTAACTGTTTAAAAGTCAAACCTTGCATATGTTGTGCTGACATTATTTTTAATACGCCTCTTAAAAAGTATTGATATGAATTCATTCATTCTTGCTTCACACCTTATGAATTGGCACATTTGTCATCAGCTGAAACTTTAGATGCAAGGCTAAGCTGAGGAACATAGTTTTTAGTGCTAAATTTTAAACTTTTTGCAGTCAGGTTGCAACATGGAACATTAGCTTATGAGGTTTCTAATTTTCTTGTATCGATTTGAATATGTGCCGTGCCTAGATCTAACCTTCCTAATGTATAAACAACAAACTGCTGCAGATGTTTTATCAGCAGTGAGGGCTAATTCAGTTTTTTATGCAGTAGAATGTTGGGGCCAGCTTCAGCAAAAGAGACCATGGTGACTTGTAAAACTCTGCTTGCATGGGATTGTTGTTATCGTTTTCTGTAACAAATAAAATTAATCTAGAATCCTAAATAAATATTGCAGTCATACCCAGTCTCTCTTATCTTTGTGCAGCCTTTGCAATAAGAGAGTATCCTAATCATACATCTCTATTTTGTCTAAGAGAAAGGCCTATTAGCTGATGCAATGGTCTGGGCGTTACCACTACTGTATTTCCACGCGTGTGCACCTCCACGGGCTAGTCTTGCTGCAGCCCTGTCTGAGTTCAAGCTTGTTCTGTGTGTGTGGGACGTGGAGCGGTGCGCTGTAATTGGCTGCTCACATCAGTTCTGCGTTTGTGCGTGTGGGACAGCGGGAGTGTGACGTGTATCCGGCCTCTGATTGGGCGGCTCTGCGGGTTAAAAAGAGGAGGGAGAACAGGACTGGAGCCTCCCAAAGAGCCCCCAGCTTCAGACCTGGCTGTAGTCCTGTTTAGACTCCGGGATATGTGTCCGTCCAGTCTGTGATCCCACTCTGGGCTGTGCGTCACGGGACTTATCCAAAAAAGAAAAGAAAACTTCCAAACAGTTGTGTTATTCTTCTCCTGCCTAATCCACTCCAAATCCTCTGGACTCCCTCTGGACTTGTAGAACCTTCGGATTATCTGGACATGGAGTACACGTCATCCCCCAAACCGCAGCTTTCGTCCCGGGCCAACGCGTTCTCCATCGCCGCGCTCATGTCCAGCGGTAAGCCCAAGGACAAGGAGGCGGAGGAGAGCACCATCAAGCCTCTCGGTAAGTCCCGCACTGCACTGTACGGCCAGACCATACACGACATGATGCACCACGACGCTCTGAACATTTTTGGAGCGTCAAGATTAGAACTAAAATAAGACAAGAGTTAACAAAAGCAAGGATAGGATTGAAGTAGCCTTTTTTTACGTAGCCTATATTTCTTGGAAAAAGCAAAGTTTTAGGCAACAACATCGTGAACGGTCCACAGATTACGCGCTGGTCATTTTGTTTCATGTCAAATAGATAAATAAAATGAACACAACCTATTCTGTCCATGTCCTGTGTTTAAATGTCATATTACACATGTTTTTTTTCTGCGCAATTTAAAAGAATAATGGTTAATATTGTCAACCCAATTTGATAATTAATTGCTATTTCCACACTAAATAGGCTATAGCCACAATAATCACCGTACCTTTTATCTGATGATCTCTTGGACATTTTACCGAGGCCCATGGGTCTTTATGAACTGTGCAGTTACTAAGAAATCGAAATGTAACATAGATTAGGCTATATTCCAATTTTTACCAGTATTCCTTTTACTTTCTTTCTGCGTTTTGCTTGACAATTTAGCCTTGGATTACAACGAATAAATAAAATAATAAAATAAGACTATAGCTAGGCTACTATTTTTAATCTTCTGCGTGGGATCCCTATGGAAAACCCAGGTATAATCATTTGGTTTTATTTTATTCTGTGCTCTTACTGTGTGCTCGTATTATTAAATGTTATTATTCGGTTCAGCGTTGATATCTCTGCGCTGTCATTTCGATGTTATCTTAAAGATAGCCAGCGCGTGGCGTGTTAGACTCTATTTTTGTACATTTATCTATTATTAGAGTTTATCTTTGTACTGTGACTACTCGTGTTAATAAATGCTTATATTCTTCATTCTTCATTATAGGTTCATCATTGTTATTTTATCCAACGAAGTTCTATCTTACTTTATTTACTATAGACTAATCTGCTAAAAGTAAAGCACTCATAAATAAAAAAGCATCAGAAAACCTCATAAATATGTAGCCTTCATAAGAATATAATCATTGTGCTGTCAGTGCAAACGTGTATAAGTTGTCAGTCTTGCTCTGAGCTGTGTGTGAGTCTAGAAGCCATAAATGTATAATTAGGCTATTATTATCATGAGTAAACTATATGCAAGATAATGTGGGCTTGAGCGCGTGCACTGACCCCTTTACGCGTGCATGTGTGCGCACAGAGCAGTTTGTGGAGAAGTCGTCCTGTGACCAGCAGCAGCAGGGCCTGGCCTCTCTGGACGCACATGGGGACTTCAGCAGCAGCGGGAGTGCGCCGGTAGTGTGCACGGAGCCGCTCATTCCCACCAATCCCGGCGTCCCCAGCGAGGAGATGGCCAAGATCAGCTGCAGCCTGGAGACCAAGGAGCTGTGGGACAAGTTCCACGAGCTGGGCACCGAGATGATCATCACCAAGTCTGGAAGGTCAGGGACTTTGACCTGTGTGCACGAGGCTTAGAAGAACTACACTTATACGATTAAGATCTATAGTAGGAGATCAAGTGGTATAGAAATGACATTGTTAACAAAAAAAACACTATTTATTAACCAAACATATGCCATGGAAACTATTGTAGCAATGGCTTGTACCAGAATGTATAAAGTGATCACGTTTTTGTGTGGGCCTGATAATAATAATAATAATAATAATAATAATAATAATAATAATAATAATAATAATAATAATAATAATAATAATAATAATAATAATAATAATAATAATAATAATAATAATAATAATATAGGCTATTTTTTGTATTTTAACGCATTTAAAGCAGGCTATTTGTATTATATGATTTCATGTAATATTAATAGGCTATTTTACAACGGAAAGTAGCTGCAAAAATATGGCAGACTAAATTTGTTTATATATTTTTATAGTTATTTGTCTATTGAATATTTTTTTATATATCTCTTGGATAGTAACAGTAGAAGTAAAAGAAATGAGGGACAGAAAAGAGGACTAGCTGGAAATCGCTCTCATCACGCACACGAGCTATAATGCAGGAGATTTAGACTTATTTTATAAATATGAAGATGTGAACAAAAAACACAAACTGTATAATAGAGCAATATGTTCCCTCGCAGTAGCTGGTGTTACTGTTATAGCCTAATTAACTAGGCCTGTATGTTGTGTCCTAATGGCGCCACAGGAGGATGTTCCCCACCATCCGCGTGTCTTTCTCCGGAGTGGACCAGGACTCTCGGTACATCGTGCTGATGGATATAGTGCCGGTGGACAACAAACGCTACCGCTACGCTTATCACCGCTCTTCGTGGCTGGTGGCGGGAAAGGCCGACCCTCCACTTCCGGCCAGGTAGTCCTTTGATCTTTTATCACACGCTTTTTGTCCCATGCAGACCGTTGAATATTTGACCCGAAATTACATTTTCCAGATCTTATTTTAATAAAGAATTGGCAAATGTAGACTGTAATGAAGGCCAGGCTAATTATATAACCTAATCTGAATGTTCGGACAAAAAACGTTATTTTAAGAAGGTAATAAATAATCTGATAAAGTCATGGAGTCACCGTGAATTTTTGCTTTATTTTAAACTATTAATTAGATAGCTAAATAAATGTAATTAGCTTAGGTCATGAATATCTAATGCAATAAATTTCCGACTATATTAGGCTTTTAACAACAGTTTGTATTATTTTTGATTAGGTACATGAGCTTTTAACGTTGTGTTTTTGACACAAGCTCGGTGACTGCAATATAAAAATTTAAAGAAAAGGCTAAATATAGATTTAACCAACGACAAGCTTCCACATTAAATTGAGGTGATATGATATCAGATATAATTTGATATTCCCTATTTCTCAGATTATGGGCGTTATTAACCTATAATGTTTATTTTATGCTCTTTCTATTTAACTTTTCAAATTTCAATGACAACATTCACTTTGTAGCCACTAGCCCTTTAATCTTTCGCCATTAAAAAGTTTAGTACGTTAGCTCGTGCGTAATATTGTCCAATCAGAGTTAAGCGTTTGACCTCCCGTTCTTCTTCTACGGCAGGCTGTACGTCCACCCGGACTCGCCGTTCACTGGAGAGCAGCTCATGAAGCAAATGGTGTCTTTCGAGAAAGTCAAATTGACCAACAACGAACTGGATCAGCACGGACATGTAAGAACTATTTCATGTTTGTTATGTTGTGTAGAAAAGAAAAATAAGACTGATGTTATTAATTACTACAGCGGTTGCGTTCAGGACTACATCTTACTGCTTATGTCTTAAGCTAATTAGCCTATGTGCTCGTAATAATGTTTGCTAAAGTAACGACACAGAATATCATGCTATAAATGGAATAGATTGTGCTGTTACTGAAATAAATAAATACAATATATAAATAAAAACTCTTACTAAAACTAATATTTTTTTCTGCAATGTTGGAGGGGAGCAGACTACCATAATGCAATAAACCTTAAAATAATTATAATTATCTTTATTTATCTTTCTCCTTTTAAAAACAAAGGAGACAACGAAGCGGGTCAGAAAAAAGTGGGACCTGAGGATAGAGAATAAAAATGCATAAAAATGGATGGTAGCCTAAGTTTTGAAGCTGGTAAAAATATGTCCAAAATATGAATATAAGAGTGAGATAAAAAGATAAAACATGGTTATTTATTTCCACATTATATATTGCTGATAAGAGACCAACTGGCATAAGTTGATCCTTCCTGAGCTGCAGCCAGACACAGGACACAATGACAATGGTCTGCTGTGTATCCTGGACATCACTTTGCATTTGTGTCTGGTTCACTGTCTCGGTCTATGCCATTGTCTCTCACCACACCTTCCCACATTTCACTGTAAAATGATTGTGTTGGCCGCAGATCATTCTCAACTCCATGCACAAGTACCAGCCGCGGGTGCACATCATCAAGAAGAAGGACCACACCGCCTCGCTGCTCAACCTTAAGTCAGAGGAGTTCCGCACTTTTGTCTTTGTGGAGACCGTCTTCACTGCAGTCACCGCCTATCAGAACCAGCTGGTGAGGACGAACAGTCTCAGCAGAACAGGGTTTTGTTTGTGCTCCACAAAGCTTGGAAAGGCAAATGTGTATTACTGTTTAAAAATAAAAATAAAAAAAGATAAATGATTTGCACCTTCAAAATCCATGATATAAAAAAATTATAAAAGTGTACAGGGGCATTTTAATGTATGTTTACACGTCTATAATGAAGGAGCGTTCTGAAAATCTGGCATATTATTTCAATTAAAAAATGTATAATATGCAATAGTATAAAGTATCATTGTTGCATATTGCGATAATGTTACAACCTGCAATATTTTCCAAACAACAAACGTGAATTAACTCCAATCTTCTTTGTTTTTTCTTTTTTTGTTTATTGAAAAGCATAACTAATATTTCCATTATAGCAGTATTTTGTGACTAAATGTTAGGCTGATGTTATTCTTTATTATTATAAAACAAGAACAAATAATATGCCTGAATTAACCCTTGTTAATCTCTTATTTTTATTTAATTTTTTTTTTGCTTTTATTTTATTTAGTCTTTGTGGCAGCTTGTGTGTAAACGTTTGAAGTTAGTTGCTGTAGTGTGATATGTGGGGTTTCAGACGTGTGCCTTCTTATAAGGAGCACAATACTCCAGTTGTGCTAAAATAAAGCCATTTAAATGGCACACCATTCGCCAAACAGTCCAAACTAACAGACTAGACACAGTCAAAAGACAGTACACCTCCAAACTACAGGACACCTGGGGGGCTGTTGTGCCCTTTAAATAGGATATGATAAACACAACAGCAGGAGGCCTAAATGTAACAAACAGTAAAATGTCTCCCACAGGCCCCATATCTACGTTTTCCTTTTTGTTCGCCCAGGTCCTGCTGAACATCTGTGTGACTCATAGAAATTATGTTTATTAAGCTTTTTTCTTCAGAAAAATCTAGGCAAGAGAAAATTGTCAAAACTGGCTCAAGGTTTAGAGGATTAAGAAATTGTTAAATAAAATCACAACCAGCATAATACCAGAATTTTAATTTTGTAGAGAAGAAATTGAAGCACTGTTTTATTTTTTCCAGATATAAAAAACACCAAATGCAACTTTAAATGCTACAGCCTAAAGATATGCCTGATTTGTGGTCACACAGACATTTAGCCACGACAGCCTGTGCTTTATCTGTGCCATCAGGAGACTTAACCTGTACACTGACTTCATCCTGCTGCTTTTTCTTCAGATAACCAAACTGAAGATTGACAGCAACCCGTTTGCCAAAGGCTTCCGGGACTCCTCGCGGCTGACCGACATGGAGAGGTACAGGGGGCTCTGGCTCCTGCACTGTGTATTTAGCACTGTCCCCGAGAAGAATGGACGGAGTGTGTGATGGCTCATTAGGAAATACACAGAGCAAGGCCTTCATCTTTCTGCACAGAACTAAATAAACACTTCTTTATTTATTGCATTACATTAATATTTATACTATACTATATACTATTTACTCTATAGTTCAGGCTTTATTTTAAAACTTTGTGGGCAAAAACAACAAGCACCTTAAATTAAAACAAAAAAAAACAAATGGCGTGTTTCAAAATCAATAAATTAAAATGTATTAAATCAAAATCATACGCAAACCATTTGTTTACTTTATGTCTTTCTTTGTGGAATAAAGGTGGATTGATTTCACATCCTCAAGTCAAAGCACCTTTAAAAGGAAGATGGTGAACTATCCTCAATAAACCATAGAAACTAGAAAGGGGGATTATTGTCCTCTTTAACATTTTTCATTTTTGTCTTTAGACACTTTTAGGCTCTTGTCTGTTCTATTCTATCAGTCTTGAGTCCCTTTTAGGTTAAGAAAGCAGGATAGAAAAAAGAAGCCACAAAAAGCCCAGCTGTCTTCAACACCTTTAACTCTTCCTTCCTAAAAGTAGAAGCACTGTAAACCATTCTTATACTATACTTTAAAAGATGTTTTTCTTTTTTTTAAATAAATGGAAATATTCCATAACAAAAAAGAGAGGTTGTTTCTATTTTATTTAAATTTTTTCTAGTTGTAGCTGCTCTTTCGGTGTTAGACAACAAAAAATGGATTTGAGGAAACATTTTTGTAGAGCACACTAACGTTCTATAAAAAAAGCCAACTGCCATATTGAAATATAATTTACTTGCCACAAAAGGTCTCAACAGTCCAAAAGCCCTACCTTGCTTGACTTTAACTTCAAAAGCAAACCTGCTAATCATCACTAAAACGGACACTACTTGTCATTCCTAATTCCGGCACGCCCAACCAAAAATCAGCTGACAAAATAAAAGCATCTGCGCTCACTTCCCTCAATCGAAATGTCCCGTAGCTGAAAACCCATCCAGACCCCCCCTCCCCTGTCTCTCTCTTTCTTAGGGCTGTGAATTAGACCTGATCAATTGATCTTCAGGGAGCTGCAGAAATCACATTAGTCTGGAGTCGGCCACTGCACTAAAACAAACTCTAATTCAATTGGCTGCAGTGACTGATTGAAACCAGCGTGCCCCTCCCACCCGCAGCCCCCTACTTCTCCTCCTTTTTCCTCTCCTCCGCTCTGCTGTGCACTGTGGGAGTTCGCAAGAGGGGGCCCCGGCCTGTCGCTGATAAAAACACACACATTTGTACTCCTTCGCTGACAGATATTGCACTTTCCTAACCTAATTGGAGGGCCGGTAGAGGGAGCGGGGGCGCTAATGTGGATGCATGGCTCTGGTGATGCAGACCACTCGGCTTTACCCCACACACACACACACACACACACACACACACACAAACACACACGCTCCAAAGACAACCGCCTCCCGCAACAATTTGTGTCAGTGTGTTTGAGAAGAGCTGTACGACAAGACTCAAATGAGCTAATGCACTTTTGTGGGAGAGGGACATGCAAACATTTACACACAGCCACACTTGGAGCAGTAAAGTAAGAATTATGAATATGGCCACATACACTGACTACAAGAAAAACACTAGAACTAGAATTAGTAAGATTAGTAGAAAATGACTGTAATATTGCATAACACTTAATTGGCATAAAAACATTATTATAGATTTAGATGGTGTGAGTATTTAAATAAAAAAATAAACATCTGTTTAGTGTTAGTCCTGTGTTTTAACAGAAAAAATGAGATATCTCCATGTTTATGATAATGATATAAAACGTTTAGGGTTTTATATGAAGAATAATACATGCTGTAACTGACAGTGAGTAAAAAAGAGATTTATGTTGGGGCTCTGTCTTTTACTTCTGCTGCAGGGAAAGTGTTGAGAACCTAATCCACAAGCACTCGTACGCCCGCTCGCCCATCCGGACCTACACCGGAGACGAGGAGAACCTGGGAGAGGACAGCCACTCCACACACAGCAGAGGTGAGCAGCCCGCAGAGGTTATACTTGACATGTTAGAGTCCATTTTTTTTAGATATACTATTTTGTTTTTGTTTTTTTGAAGGATGTAGACAATAGAGAAACACAGGAAGATGATGTTTTGGAGCAAATGTCTCTGTGTATCTAATCTGCTTAATTGTTGAATATTTATAATCACTTGAATATTTGAATTGTTTTCTGGCCTATATAATAGTATACATAATATTGTTAAATGTGGAAAGATGTCCTAATTGTAAATGTTGTTGGTTGTCAAAATTGGGATGGGCATTTCTTTCATTAATGCCTACACAAAAAAAATTGTAAAACTTGTGCTCATACCAGTTCTCTAATGGGGTATCCAAAAATAAAATATATACCTTGTATAGATAAGTCTCCAAAAAAAAGGGTAAAACACCAGTGTGTGCATAACAGCTTAAATAAAGGCTGACACTGAGAGAAATGTCAATAGTGTAATGCACTGTGTAACTATTGATTTATGCAAAAGAAACAAAGAAAACTGCAAGCTTTGATTTAACAAAGCACTTTTAGTATCTCTTTTTTATGTATGCCATGTAAATTATACTAGAGCTGGTCTATGGAAACAGACTAAAAGGCATCCAACCTAAACTGCTTAGTTTTCACTCAGATTTGCTATTATTGTTTTATGCTGGCTTTGAGAATAAAACATTTAAATTGAAAAAAATAAATAAAGATTACATTTTTTTTAGCCATTCCCCATGACAGCCTGTAAAGCAGCATCTTAAAATAGTCGGTGTTAAAATTCTCTGTTGTATTTTCTAGGTTCTGCGTTCACCGCCTCAGACAACCTGTCCCTGAGCTCCTGGGTGACCACCACCTCAGGTTTCACTGGATTCCAGCACCCGCAGTCACTGTCGGCCATGGGCACCGGCACTGCCTCGCTGCCCCACCCCATCCAGGGCTCCCTGCCGCCATACAGCCGGTTGGGCATGCCTCTGACGCCCACGGCCCTGGCCTCCACCATGCAGAGCAGCGGACCCACCTTCCCGTCCTTCCACATGCCCCGCTACCACCACTACTTCCAACAGGGGCCCTACGCTGCCATCCAGGGACTGCGACACTCTTCCACCGTCATGACCCCCTTCGTATGACTCCAGAAACTCCGGCCGTTTTTATCTCCTCCTCAGACCTTTGTAAATAGTGATGGTCTTCAGGGAACGACTCTGAAGATGTAAAGAAGCAGTGCCACAAGTTTCTACAAAGTCCGTTGATGCTGTACAGACATTTTGGACCACTAGAAGAAAATTGAAGGAGCATGAAGGAAAAGAAAGTGGCTCTTCAACTAAAACTGCAAAAACCTTTGAAGGACAAAGTAGCGACAGGGTTTGAGGCTTTAAGTGGCAGCTGGAGACTGAATACTTCCTACTGTACAATACACACTACAGCAATTTATAATTGTAAATTGCACGGCTTTCAGTTTTGTAGAAAACAGACTCTGATGATAAAATACAATGTACAGAGAGCAAAACAAAACACATAAGAAAATTCTCACTGTAAATGACAAGAACCATAAGACGCATGCTGACTGCAGTAGAAAAATGCACTGGATAAACCTTATACCGAATATTATGGGATCTTTATGTACAACAGGGTTTTTTATTTTTGCATAATTTATGTAATTTTAAAAGATAATCATGCCCCAATATTATGTTGCCATTTTAACCAAAAAATATATACATATATATTCAGAACATTAATTCACCATTAATACATAACTTTTGGTTCACATGAGAAAAGCCTAGGCATTGGTTAATAAAAATGGCAAACATAAATGCAGTTATTTTTAAACAAAACCACAAATTAAAGTAAAATTTTCATATTGTTGAAATTTTTAATTAAATTTAATAAACCTGAAATTGCAGTGCTAACAGACAAAATTGAATAGACTTAAGACTTAAGTAAATTCCTTTTGTTGTTTAAATCTAAAATTAGCCTGATTTTTTCAATATTACTATCTCAGAAACTGAATTATTTGCGCCTTTGTTTACATTAGAACGTTGTTTCTGGATTGTTGAACTTTTGGAAACAGCCGCCTGAGTACAATTTATTCTGACGCAGCATTTGTAGTTTTGCAGTGTAAACTCTTAAAACCTGTTAGTGTTTCTACTGAGAATAATAATGTCCCAGGCATCTATTCTGATTATTATTTCAGTTGAACACGTGCTAAAAAAACAACGGTAAACTATTACGTTCATATTCTGTCTTTTTTTTTTATGTTATGTCCAACAAAGAATTTATTGGTGCTGCTACAAAAAAACAATAGATTTAAAAAAGTTGTTTGTTTTAGAATGTACTTCCACCACTGCTTTTTCTGTATGTAATTGCAATGTTTGGTGGTGGTGTCCTTAACTCCACCTACTGGCCTGGCTGATAACTACAGTTATTTCTCTTTTCAACATAAGGATCACTGTTCAAACATCCCTTTCATTTTTAAGATGGGTTGATTTGCCTCTCATCGCTCATCGCATTCATTTGGTAATTTTTGAAGGATAAATTAAGTGAATTTTCCAACATGGAGATAACACCTTAAAAATAAACAGCCTGTGAGGTTCAGCAGCGACAGGACTGCTCCTCGAGTCCTTTGAAGGTTTAATCAGTTGATTCATGGCCGTTTCTGGATGTGTTGATTCCAAGTCCTCACCTGGAAATAATGACTCGCTGGATCTCATTTAGGGCCATCCGTTTGGTTAAAGTGGCTTCAAGGCAGCTCTGCAACAACTGGCAGTGGGTCAGTTCTTTCATATCACAAAACAAAAATACACACATTATATCTTATAGAATAAGCTATTTTATTGTTTTATTTGGCTGTAGTTTAGGTCAATTACAGCCAAGAAAAGACTATATCTATTTTATTTTAAAACTATGGTGTATAATCAAATTCAAAAATTACTCAGCATTTGTCTATTATTGGAAAATGGACATCTAAAACACCATAGAACCAGTGGAAGTTCTATTATTTCCTGCTAGGTTTGTACAAAGACAACATGTCCCTACAGGGCTACCGTACTATTGTAAAAGACAGGAGTCTTGCAATATGCCAGCAAAAAAGGCCAAAAACCACACACACGCCCCACTTTTAGCTAAGTTCAAAGAAAAACAATTGCAATGATAAATTTATATTGTTTCACATAAGTTTTTAAAAACATTAGCATTATCCATTCCACACTGCTACATTTTCCAGTCCATTTTAAATGTTGTACAAATGGACTTGATGGACAAATGGACTCCCATGAGCTGCCACTGACAAGAATTAATTTTCCTGTCTTTATGTCTAATATGACACAGCAAGATTGTTTTACTTTTTATTTTTGCCTTATTCTTCATTTTAAAGTGCAATATATTTATTTTGCTTCTGGGAAATTGTGTTATGTAACTATGCGACATTGGAAAATAATAATTTGTAAACTTGGACAAATATATATCACCAAACACAACCAGGTTGTTTTTTCTCTGACTCATTTCGTGCTCATTCTTAAAGGAATAATGAAAAATCGATGAAACTATTGAAACGTAAAGACATATTTTGTGGTGTACGTAATTCATTTTATAAGGCAAACTAAAACTATGCTAAATAAGGTTTTATGCAACATGCTTTATTTAATTGGGAATAAAGTCTAGTTTCTTGAAAGATATAATTCAATCAGTCTGTCCAACTTAAATTTCTGTAAAATAAATGCCTTAAACTTTACCTAAATATAATACATAAGAATAGATTATGAATAACCTTTAACCTACAACACCATCTAGTGGCAAACGAGGATCACTATAACATTATGAATATTTTTAGCATAATATCTGTATTTAATTCAGAGTTGACGTATTTGTTCTCATTTTAAGTTGTCACATTTTAATAACAGTAGGCTTATGTACCGTGTCGTGCTGTGTCTCATTCTAGTGCATTACAGCTAAATGACTTTTGCTGGGAACATTAACTGGCCATATTAGGTAATGGTGTCTAGACTGAGAGTCAGATAAACTTAGCAAAAACTGTTTAAGAATAAGAAAAGAAAAGTTGAAGAAGAAGAAGAATAAAAATATTAGACTGAACAAAGATTATTAATGTTGGTTTTGAAGTGAAGTCATAATACCAGTCTGACAGACAATCATAGTAATTCCTGCTATAACTGTAGTATAGTATAGGTTTGCTAGATGCCTATAGAAACAAAAGCAAAACACTGAAACCCATGTGACCTCGCTGATGCTGCCTGTTTTGGCCCAGAATTGATACACAACAATGACAGATTTGAATCACACAGTGATTGTTTTCTTTTTATGTTTTCATAAAACACTAGTACAACAGTAGTTAATATAGTATTGGAGTGTTCACAACTGAGTAAGGATGGATTGGTCAAAGTAATGTAGTATTCCTCTCCATTGTGGATGTATCAGTGTGGTACAATTACTAAAAGATGGAGCTAAGCACTGCAGTCTGTTGATGAGGACATTAGAGAATCAGGTGAAATTATAATGATAAATAGTATAAGGTAAGGCGTACCACTTTGGGGACTGGTTTTGTCAGTTCTAACTCTGGACATGAGGAGAAGGCCCAGATGTCCACAGGATCAGATAATGTTCATATGGCAGCTCCATGTCAGAAATGTAATGTGGTGCTAAGTCACTATACACAACCAGCGCCTTTTTAAAATCAATTATCTGAGCAACAGGAAGCCAGTTCAGAGATTTAAGAACAGAAGTGATGTGGTTGTACTTCATGGATTTGGTCCGAACCAAGTAGTGGCATTGTAAATAAACTTAACATTCCAACTTCTTTTGAAATCTGTCTTGTTTAGATGTTGTCCCTCTGATTTTGGAGTAAAAAGGTAATGTAAAGATAATGTACGGTAATTGATTTTTTTATTTTTCAGTTTCAAAGAAAGACTATACTGACACTACTGGGATACATTACAACTTTGTATTAACTGGCCTAAATAAAGTATAAAGACTAAATGTGCATCTAGTCAAATGTTAACACAAACCCGTCCATCACCAGAGGCATCTTCTTCACCGCAGACAAACTGACGGATCGATGGCTGGACCGTTAGTCACCGTTTTCACCAAGAAGACAGCCTTTACTTTCTGCCCCGATAACAATCGCTTCCACCCTTTGAAAATAAATAAATAAACAAATAAATAACATCCCGTGTGGCTCTGATTGGATTAAAGGCAAAGTGGAAGGGCAAGACAAGCCACCGTGAGCTATGGCCTCACAAATTGGAGCTAACAGTCGGGCCAGAGAGTCCATTTTGGGGCATAATTTACACAGTGAGGAGCATGAGTTGAATGTAATGTCATTTCCATTAATTTTGCATTTTGGACCAATTTTATTATTTTTTTTACTTTCCTTAGGCTTTTAGCGGCCATTTGAAACGTCTGGCAGAGAAACAGCCGAGGGAGCATAATGGCGACGTTTAGCACAGCAGCAAAGTGAGAGGTGCTTTTTTATGGCTGTGTGTCCATCGAAGCACAATCCTACAAATGGCTAACAATATGCTAATAGGCTAAGAGTCTCCGAACGGGCCCAGACAAGTCATTTAATGGATGTTTTATCTGCAGGATGGCCGTCTCGTCAGCCGCAATCTCCCCCGACAAGACGTGCCAAGTCAAATTTACCGATAAAGTGCTTTTAACAAAACAGGCCACAAAGTGCTTCAGGAAGGACAAAGGACGACACGCAGAGGAGTTAGTGGTGAAATGTGAAACCCGCTGGCGAACAATGCTGAATCACTTTAGGACAAATACACCTTGAAAAGCAAAGTTTTGTGAGGACAAGCAGATCTGACAGGACTTCCTAATCGAGACGCATCCAACTTATTCTGAAAACGAGCACCGACTTCCACCGCGAGAGCTAATATGTTTGGACAAAAGAACGGTTTAGATTGAATTTGTGGCCTACACAAAATACAAGGTTTTCTTACATCTTCCTTCAACGTGGTATAGTTTTCATGTATGTCATTCTATGTTCAAGTTAACTATTAAATACAAATAAAAAATAATGAATAAAAAAATCCATAGTGTAAAATGTAAAAAGAAAATGCAACACATAAGTCAAAAGTATATTTCTAGTAGGGAATGTTGCAATATTAATCATACAACTCAGACTCAATTACAGATGGAACGCTAGCTTAGCAAAACTGAATGCTAATCAATTCTCAAATATAGCTATATGGCGATTTGTTAGCTCAGAAGATTATGTCTGTTTTCAGGGGTTGATTTTATTAGATGTTTTAATTTATGTAATTAATGAACTACTGCTTTCAATTACAACACACCTATACTTTGCTAACTACAGAAACATTTAAACTGTGGAGATTTTTGAGTTTGTGAGCTAAGTAGCTTAGGTTCATGGGTCGGCAGTGGCTCAGTGGTAGAGCAGTCAGCTTTCAACCGTAAGGTAGTGGGTTCGATTCCCGCTCTCCCCACAATTCATACTGTCGCTGTGTACAAGACACTTAACCCACCTTGCCTCGTATGAATGTGTAAGAATGTTGAGTGAATGTATGTGGTGATGGTCGGAGAGGCCGTAGGCGCAAAATGGCTGCCAAGTCTCTGTCAGTCTGCCCCAGGGCATCTGTGGCTACAGTTGTAGCTTACCATCACCAGTGTGACTGTGTATGAATGAATAATGGATGGACTGTAAGTGCTTTGAGTCCCTTGGTCCCTCGGGAGAAAAGCGCAATATAAATCCAATCCATTATTATTATTATTATTATTATTATTATTATGGGTGGATTTTAATAAACATACCTGTTTGAGGTAAATATAATAAGTTAGTGGTGTTCTCAGTCACTGCTCTGGTTTAATGGGAAATGCAATGCTAACTGCAACATACTGGACTTTACAACGAAATTGTGAGTTTGCTCACTAGGTTAAGTTTGTTGTCAGTGGCAGATTGTATTTTTTTTTTTAATTACAACTGCCTTGGTTTAACAGTAAAATTTAAAGCTAACTGTAAAGTATATTTTTTTACAGTTGTCAAATGGTTGTCTGTTAGCTCGGTAGGTTTGGTTTGTTGTCTGCAGCTGATTTATTTATTTGTTTAAAAAAAATCAAATACCACTTATTATAACTGATTTAGTTTCAATGTATATGAGACTATAATAGGTTGTGCTAATTAGAAATGAATATATAAACTACTGCTTTAGTGTTTAATAAGCATGATTCCACGGTAGCCATCTGGATGTCTGTTAGCTCAGTGGGTTAGGTGACTGATTTTATTGGACGGACTTGTTTGCAGTATCACACTTGTTTCCATGACTGCTTTTGTTTAACAGCAAAATACAATGATACCTTCTAAGTATTTGACTCTAGAGTAGCCATTTGGATGTTTGTTAGCTCAGTTTAGATTTGTTTTAAGCAGCCCCTTATTATATGTTTAGGTAAATGGACTATTAATTTGCATTACTATGATTTCACAACAATATGCTTTTAAGTATTTCTACATTATGGATGTATGTTAGCTCATTGGGTTAGTTTGGTTTCCAGTTGCAGGTGTCCAGCCCCGGTCGCAGGGCCTTTTTGTGTAGAGTTTGCATGTTGTCCCTGTCTGCTCCGGTTTCCCCTACCACTAAAGACATGGACAATAGTTCCCCCACATGGGGCCGGGACTCCTCTGCAAAAGAGATTTGTAATCTCAGTGGGATTTTTCTGGTTAAATAAAAAAATTAAAACACTACTCTAGTTTAACAGCAATTTTACAATGCAACTTTTAAAGTATTTGTCACTGCAGTAGCCTTGTATGTGTGTTAGCGCAGTAGGTTTGGTTCAGTGACTACAGTTAATTGGACATACTTATTTGAGGTAAATACAGTAAGCTACTGCTAGCTCACAAACTCTACTTTACTATACATATACTATTCATTATGTTTGATAGCTGAGTAAATTAGTTATTTTGTTACTGGCTTATTAAATGAGACTCAATAACTGCAGTAGCATGTGGATGTGTTTTAGCTCAGTAGATATTCAAGTTATTGTAAGATACTACAAATGGCAAAAAATACAATGCTATGGTAAAAAAAAAAAACTGGCAGTAAATTAGCTAATTTCCCTGTGTCACTACTTCTAAACTAGACTAAAACTTCTTCAATCTCCAAATCTCGCTGCAGGTCTAAGTGATGCGTCAGTGCTTTAGCGTCCTGTCCTCTGGGGTGTCGTCCCTCCATAATCTCGACTTTAATAAACTCTGTGAGTCCTCGGTGGCAGGTGTCCAGGCTCGGCGAAGCTCCCTCAAAGACAACGAGGCCTGATAGCAGGGAAACAGGAGCGAGGCCGGCTGCATAACAAGGACTTATTATGATGATGAAATGTCCTACAAGGCCCCAAACACCCTCTTAAAGACGTCTCTGCCCCCGATAAGGGACAGCGTAGGTGGGGTGGGGGCTCTGATCGGATCGGCGGCTCAGAAAGGGGCGAGTCCTAACGAAATCAAATGGCCGTCAAAGCTGCTGTCATGCATAATTAATTGGGCCCTCCATGACGGACTACACAAAAATCCATGGTCATTTGATTAGGGGCTTTTGGAGGACTCTGAAGTGCAGCGCTGTCGGAGCTGTTTCTCCAGTCACCTCTGGATACACCGCAAAAGTGACACTACTGTACACTACATTTCAACCTTTAAGTCAAGTTTATGTTGCATCTTTGGCTTTTCTGGCTTATATAAGAGTGTACAAAACGAAAAAAAAGTTATATTGTTGCATATTATACTGCATTATCAAATACCTAGCCCATCTAACACTTATTTCTGTTTGTAAAGAGGAAAACTTTCAGGGATTCTTTGATGCATGCAAACTTTAATAAATACAATAAAATACGTCCATTTTCTGTACACTCATACCTCAGACTTGAGCAGAAGTGTCAAACTCATTTTAGATCAGAGGACACATACATCCCAATTTGATCTGAAGTGGGCTGGAAACAGTAAAATAATACCATCATAACTTTTAAATAAATAAATAATAATTGTGTTGTTTTAGTGCTAAAAAGTAGAATTACATTGGAATGTCAGAGCTCCCATGAACGGCAACTGAAAAAGGCTAATGTTGGCAAAAGCCTTCAGCGTATGTTTTTACCAACTCACCTACAATATGGCTTTGGTGCTAATACTATTTTGCTAGCAATAAGGTAGCTAACTTTCTCTGCTAGATTACTGACCTCTCGGTTACAGGTAAAACAGTTGTTTACTCATCTCCACTCACCATTCATTTATTACACCCCTGGACAAGAAGTGTCCCATCCACAGTGTATTCACCTGAGCATTCACACATTTATGATTAATAAGAGGTTTCCCCACCAGTCTGGCATACATTGTGAAAACCACAAGAAAACTCAAAGAATAAGTTGAGACTAGGGCTCTAGATACGTTCTGTGGCATTTAGCAGGTTCCACTCCACCCAGTGGTCAAAACCTTGAGAACTCTGTCAGCCCTGTCACTCACTCCCACAGCTGCTGGGATAGGCTCAGATGAAAGACTGAATATCAACATACACAATATCTATACTGCAAAGGTTATCAGAGTGTGAAACAGTGGAAGATTTAGAGTCTTTAATTCAAATTAAAGGGTTGTGCAGATTATGTTTTCTTGTTATTGTGCAGCTCTGATTGGAAAATGGTGAGTAAACCTAGAGAAATAATTATGTTTTAATCTCTCTCTGCTTTTCCACATACACAGAATCCTTTTTCTGGTCCCTCATTTGATTCTTAATATCAATTTTGATTCATTTCTGAACTATGTAGTTTTAATGTAAGGTGTTGTGTTTGTAGCTTCAGTTGTTTGTTGTATGTGAATCCTAAATGAACCACTCAAAAAGAATGTGCAAAAACACAAAACATTCGATTCTATCTACAACTGGCTTTTGGTGTTAGTGAATGCTGCCATCTACAGGCTATTTACAGAATACACACAAGACAACAGCCAAACAGCAGAAGCTTTTTATTTCAAAAAGCATAGTCATATTTAGAAATTAAAGATGCATATAATCATGTGTAAATATGTTGTGTTTAAATATACAATGTGCTGCAGGAGCTCCAGCATCCTTATGCAACTTATGTGTATACACAAACATTTCTCCAGAAAGTACTTTTAGACCCATATATGTGTTTATATGTGTATGTAAATATGTACATTACATGTGTGTGTTATCTCACTCCTAATCACTCATTCCTAAAAACTTGATCACAGCTTAATATGGAAGACGTTTCTCTCCATTTTTTTTTCCATGAACACTCCACAATAATGTCATTATCAAATGAAAAACGTTCTCAGTTCAATCATAAACTGGTTTTACTCTTTTCTTCTTCTATCACCTCCAGAGGCCTGCCCCACGAACAAACCTGAGGCTGGCAGCGTGCCTGTTTATTACACATCTACAGTGGCTTGTTGTATGCAGTTTTTGTACCACTTTTTTGGAAAGTTCAAAGGCAGAAAGAGCCGGGGTTTGAACAGGGCTGTGTCACGAGGAGCAGCATGTTGTCAGTTGGCCGGGTGGGGGCGTCCCTCGGGGATCAGAGAGGTGAAGAAAGTGCTAATGAAAGACCAGGCAGTTGTGAGGAAGCCCGGTTCTGGGAGAGCAGCAGCAGCGTGGCCCGGCTCTGGAGCTGTGTCTTCACCACCGTCATTGTCCTCCATCCCATCATCCATCAAACGTTCCTACACAGACACACACAGTAACAAATATAGTATTACATTGAGTACAACTTCAAACAAAGACTGCATTTGTAGTAACTACTGAAAATATAAATGTTTAAGATATAAAGGCTGTATCAAAGTCCTTTTGTGTAAAAAAACTAAAATTATGTCTCAGTGATGAACCAGTACCATTTCCTGGATGTCCTGATGTCTGTCGGCTTCTTCTTGAGGAGCTCCACCTTGTTCTCCTCTGACGTTTTGTTGCTCAGGTACAAATGGAAACCAGCCGGCTTGGTGCCTGATTAAACAAAAAAAAAAAAAAATTCATACAATTATACTTTATTCACTGTATATAAATATTAGCTGATTCAGAAAAATGTAGATAGTCTAACTGTAAACAATTAGGGAACTCAACAATTGTCAATATAATACAACATACTATATGGCCTCAGTGGTTTAATAGGTACATGTGAATATACAGTACATGGCAGGTTGTATTACATTTCCTGCTTGTATTTCGCTCCAATCACTTTGGTTAGTGATCGTGACTGTCAGACCACACTCAGGGAATAGGAAACATCTCTTTTTCACTTGAGTGTGTTCACTGAGCATTTGCAGTTTTTGGTGGTTGAAATTAGCGCTTTCATCACTTTGTAAAAATACTTGATGTGGTTTTTTTTAGCTAAATGAAGGCATAGTTTGTTTAAGACTTTTCCTAACACCATTTAGCCAACAAATACCAATAATATTCACTCAACTGAGAGGTCTGGTCAGGATTTCAATGGAGTTAAGTGTCAGGTTTCACTTTTCTCATTCTTCATTTACACAGAATTTTTATATTGACCAGACAAGTCAAAAACACACCCTGAAAAACATAGAACTATACACATTCCTTGAGTTAGTTACCCACTGTACCATGAGCCAGTTTTTTTAGATTTTTCTAACTAATTAAGTTTGCAGGGCCATAATGAAAAAATAAAGCAAAACTGATCTTTTAGAATATTTTTTTTTGTTTTAGATGCATTAAGATTAAGATTCTACCGGTTAGTCCCATTAGGGGTCACGGGTGACTGGAGCCTATCATGCACATGCATGTCTTTGGACGGTGGGAGGAAGCTGGAGTACCCGGAGAGAACCCACGGTAACACGTGGAGGACATGCAGACTCCTCACAGAAAGACCAGAATGTTTGAGTCGGGCCGGTTTTTGAACTCACAACCTTCTTGCTGTGAGGCAAGAATGCTAACCACTCTGCCACGTGCACCCCTTCCTCTAACTTGAGTAGTTGAATTTTTCTTTAGGTTTTTCTGTTGTTGTTGTTGTTATTGTGCTGTATGTTCAGAGTGTTTCGACTATTTGCCTTATACTTACAGGTAGACTAGCAGCATAGCTCCGACCACCATGATGAAGCGGCTGAAGGAGGAGTAGAAATACACGATGCTGAGCAGGACTCCGGCTCTAGACACCGTGTAGAGCCAGTCCAGCCAGTCGCGGTTCAGCTCGTCCTCGTTGAGCACCTGGTCCTCCCTGGGCGTTCATCTGGATGTTGGGATTGACCGGCTGGTTGTCCGGGAGCGGGTTGGCAGCGGGGTTGGGCCCCAGTGGAGCCTGCCGCCTCGTTGGCCTGAGGGGGTGAGGATGAGGGGGTGATTGTGGGAGCGGGACTGGGAACCTGAGAGGCGGCCATTGCGGCTTGACTGCAACCAGAGAGGAGACAGGAAGGTGACTCAAAGAAACATTTAAAAGTTAAAATTCAAAAGGATTCAAAATTATTTTGTGTTTCCTGGTATGGACAAAGGGAAATCAGCCCCAAACATGAAAATGTCCCTACCTGCATGTAAATGTAATGAGTGCTGTATGTGTGCTGTGTTCAATGAGAGTTCACTCTGTGCCAAAATAAAGCGCCTTAAAACACATGAAAACCCATAGCTTTGGGACTTACTATTGCATGTAGTAGTGTCGCGCATACATCTGCTGCCACCACAACATCTGCATGGGCATGTAGATGGGATGTGGGGGCACGTTTGCAGGCAGCACACCCTGCAACGGGACCTGTGCACCGTCGGGCCTGAGGAATAAAGTTCACATTCAATGCACTTTCACTTTATACCAGAACTCTTTTCCTTTTTGCTTCTGAGGGTCTCACCACTGAGGAACCCCAAGACCAGTGGGGTTGTACTGAGGAAGGGGGCCGCGGTACCTCAGGCCGTCAGAACCTCCTGGAGCAGAGGAGGGGGATGCCAATGGGCCGTCCCGATTGGGCGCGGTGGAGCTTGGACTGTCTGAACTCTGTAAGAAGATACAAGCCAAAATACGTTTTGATTCAAATGTTTTTAAAATGTTTTTTTGGCACAAAAACACTTTTATGACTTCTGGAAGGACAGAAATACAAAAACAAACACTGGGGTATGTTTTGCCACAGATTTAGAGGAAATTAAAGTAAAAATACTTTACCATCAACCTGCCAATGGGACTACAGATGAATATTAGCCTGCAGGGCTAACTCTGGCACATTTACATGCTGGACTAACAAACACATGTTGATTAATGTAAGTAAGAGAGAAAAAAAGAGAAAAGAACAAAAACATTTTTTATTGTCAATTTAAGATTTAAGGTTATAGTTTTATAAAGGACATGATGAAATCTAATCTTAGTTCTGACTCATTCAGTCCATCCAATCTGGGGAAATTATCTTTTAAATGTATGCCCTTTAACTATAGTTTATAGTTAATAGTTAATCCAGGTGGATATAATTGGCGCAAACCAACTTTAACCTGGTTTGAGTCATTTAGATTTATGTTTTTTTACATTTTACATTCCTGCTGAACAGGACATAGGTACAGACTGGTATGGTATGTACTTTTCTGCAGCTGCTCAGCACCTTGACCGAGAACAATAAAGTATATTTGATTTGACTTGACTAAACATTAGACATTCCTGCACTAGGACAGCCTATTAGGACTATTTCAAAAATATATACACACGTGGACAAAAATGTTGGTACCCTTCGGTCAATGAAAGAAAAACTCACAATGGTCACAGAAAAAAACTTTATTCTGACAAAAGTAGTAATAAATAAAAATTCTATGAATGTTAAGCAATGAAAGTCAGACATTGCTTTTCAACCATGCTTCAACGGAATTATTTAAAAAAATAAACTCATGGAACATGCCTCGACGGAGACCGTACATGGTAAATTTAGGAAAGGTAGACCGCTTTAATTCTTACAAGGATGAAACAAATCAGACACATGCAACAATGGCACATGGTGATTTGCTTAATAAGTTTACAACACATGAAGCTTTTATAGGTGTACATAATGCCCGCCTCTCAGCTCCAGGGTCGTGGATGGACGTGTAATGAGCTGACGTGTCAGTCATAGATGTGAATAAGTTTATGTGTATATGTCACTAAGTGTACAGGACAGAGTGTCCCTGAACAGTGATTAGATGTAGTGCAAAGTGATGTCTTTGTCTTGTTTGGATTAGCCTGGCACCAATAGGAGATACATATGTATAAAGACATTAAGTCATTCTTTATTTAGATAAGCATATAAACTGGAGCAGAAGTGAGAGCATATAATATATAATATACAATTACTATGACACTTACATTCACGTTGGACGGAGGGCTGGCCATGGAGGGGCTCCGGGGCGGGGGCGAGTTCGGGGGACTGTGGGAAGCACACACCAAATGCATCATGTGGTATTCATCGTGCTGTGGGTTGAGCAGACAGTCCAGAGCGGACACCAGGAGAAAACAGAGAAGAAGAAAGAGACACAGTCAGGAAGGACTAGAGGAAAACTGACCAGAATTTAAATACAATGTTCCCTTGTTTTTCCCACGGCTGCAGACAAAAAAGCTGACACAAACGGAGCCTGTTTACATTGACTTATTCAGAAAAACATATGTTAATGATGCACAAACTATGCTCCAAGTCTACACATTGAATTAACATAAATATAAAGTTCCCAAAATACAAATGCAAAGATTTTGTGTGTACCTTTCTGAGCACATCTCTGAGCTGGAGATGGTCCTGAAGGAGCTGTCCTGAGTACACCAGGCGCTGGTCTTTGGACAACTGGAAATACAAAAAAAAAACATATTTTATAATTACAGTTAAGGGAGAATGTCATGATACTTTAAATTTAATTCTAAGTTACTCTATTATCCCCATGGGGAAATTCATTCTCTGAATTTAATCCAGGAGTGTCAAACATTTTAGTTCAGGGGCCACATACAGCCCAAATTGATCTGAAGTGGGCCGGACCAGTAACTCAAATGGCAAAGGCAAATGTTTGCAAAAGCCTTCAGCTGTATGTTTTCACCCTCACAATATTTGCTTTGATGCTAATGCTATTGTTATAGCAATAAGGTAGCCGACTTTCCATATTTATCCCACGGGCCAGATAGCACCCTCTGGCAGGCCGGTTTTGACCCACAGGCCGTATGTTTGACACTCTTGATTAAACCCATCCAGTGCAGTAGTGGGTAGTTTAGTGGCGCCTGGGAACCCCCTGAGCAAACCAACCCCAGTCTAGTCCTGACTTGAACTTGGAAAATATGTGATAAGATGCAGGGTTTACACTCTTTAACAACCTTTAAAAGCACCATTTATTTTATATAGAGCCTATTCGGTGGCAGTGGCTCAGTGGTAGAGCGGTTGTCCTTCAACCGGAAGGTAGATGGTCCGATTCCCACGCTTCCCACAATTCATACTGTCATTGTGTCCTTGGGCAAGACACTTAAGCCACCTTGCCTCCAGTGGTGTTCCAGCTATAACACTGATGAATAGAACCTTAATGTAAGTCGCTTTAAAATGAAAGTGTCAACTGTAAATGTAACACTGTTGAATGTAATTCGCTTTGGATAAAAGCGTCTGCTGAATGACTAAATGTAAATGTATTCACACCCCAGCATATGTAGTTGAAAGACCTCTCACAGTACTGCACATTTAAACTTACACTTACACAGTAATAATAATGTTCTGAATGTGTAGGTTTCATACATTTAGACCGTTTTGAGAAGTTGTCTTTAAAGAAATTGAATTAAATCCAATGATGTCAATGGAGTTCATGCTGGTAATATTCAAAAAGCACTTTTAAGGACCTATTTTTGTTTTCAAGTACTTTCCAGTTCTTGAATCTGCATGTCTGAAGTTCAAGTACTTTCAAGAAGTGTGGGAACCCTGACATAACTTTAGAACAAACTAACACAGCACAACTATTGTTAAGATAAACAAGGCTTGTTGAGCTACAAACATTTAAAGAATTGTCCAATATGCATTGTGCTTAGTAAAATGATTTAATGTATACAGTATGTTTCATAAGATTCATACTACAGCTCTGTCTGATTAAAATTCAAAACCAAAGCAAAAAGGATTCAAAGTCTGTTACCGGTTTGCTGGGGTACACTTTGGAGATGTGGCTCTTCAGTCGCTCCACCGTCCAGTTGAGGAAACAGTTGATGGTCTGGTCTTCATACTTCTGGTTTGGGGCCTTAATAACCAGGGTAACCGGTACGTCCACTGCTCCAGGGTCCATGGCTCATGTCACTCCTGCTGCTGCTGCTGTTGCCGAACCTGTGCTCAGGACTCCATCGGACTCTCTTTTCAAATCATCTCTGTGGCCTTATACCTGCAGCGCTCCCTTCTGAAAACCACAGCTCTTACGGTCCCCTTTACAACATCTGCCTCATCCCTGGGCTCACGCTTCAATCCAGTGTGTCCCTTTGAGTACCACAGTCTGCCAAATCTGTTGAAAAAAATAAAGCACAAGAGGAAAGTTTTATTATTTACAATCACAAAGAAGATAACATTGTAAGTACGAGAAAGTTTTGTTATCGCAATAATGTATTATTGTTATTCAAAAAACAGTAGAAAAAACAGATGATACTATTATTAATTAGTTATCATTATTTAAGTTTATTTTTTTTTAATTAAATTATTTAAATCATAATTATTTGTTACATTTACACACATTTATACATTTCAGTATATTTGTCAAAGATACACATTTTCTAAATCATTAGTTAATCAGTTAATTTAAACCATTATTAATATTATTTACTATCCTAGCAATCCATCCCTACATCCCAGTATACCCATCAACTCTTTTATATCGTTTTTTTAAATTGTTGCAGTTACTACACCCTTCATATTAATGTCCAGTCCATTCCATAGTATCACACTGTACCTTTAAATTATGTTCTGCCCTTAAATTGTTCCCCCTTTCTCAATTTGTGACCATATTTTGAATGTTATTGGGGAGTGGGTTGTCTTTAGCTTTATAAATTATCAATAATGTTTTTATATTATATACACTATGACTTTTAGTGTGTATGATTTTAAAAACAGTGTGTTAGCATGATCTGAAAATCCCATTTTATGTACAATTCTGATGGCTTTTTTCTAGAGTCTGTGTAATGTCTCCAAGTGGCTCTTGAAGGTATTTCCCCAGACTTAAGTACAGTAATTAATATACGGTAGCATGAGTGAACAATATAAGATGGAGAGAGCTTTCTGATTTAGTACATGTCTACACCTACCCATTATAGTGATGTTTTAAGACACTTTGGAACAAATATTAGCTATTTGTGGTTTCCAACTAACATTGTGACTGAGGATCACACCCAGACATTTATGCTCTTTAACTCTTTCTATTTTACTTTATAAGTATTTCTATTTGTTCATATTTTAAATGCTTTCCAAATATTATCATTTTTGTTTTGTTATATTAATGACAACTTATTACTGTTGAACCATTGCTTCATTTTGTTTAACTCTGTTGTAATCTCAGTTAGCATTAGTTGTAGATCAATACCTGAATACAATATAGTGGTATTGTTGGCAACTAGAATAAATTTAAATTTAATAGATACAAGAAATAAATCATTTATATAGATCAAAAATAGTTTTGGCCCCAGTACTAATGTGGGGGACCCCAGATACTCCTCCATCTTGATATGTGTTCCCCACCTGTAGACACTGCTGTCTTTCAGTTAAATATTATTGTACTCAGTTACATCCCAATTTTTAAGAAGTATTGCATGATCTATTCTGTCAAATGCTTTCTGAAGGTCTATGAATATTCCAATTGAGTCCAATTTTTTAACAGTATTATTTGTTATTTACTCAGATAAAATAATGCCTGTGCAGTTGATCTATTATTCTTAAATCCGTATTGACTGCCAATAAGTAGGTTATGTTTCATTTGGTTTGAGGATTCTCCAGTACACAATGATAAATTACAAACATGACTTAGAGGCTTTGCAATGTTAGTTATTGCACTTTCAATTATAGTCTAGTCAAGGCCATTCATTTTCGTTTGTCGGTGTCAAAAAAATAAAGAATTTGTGTTGTCCATAACACTGTTGAGAACATGTGTCTTTTGTTGTATCAATCCTAACCACCAGCGCAGGGTCAATGTTAACAAACTAGTTCTTCTAGTAGTAGTTCTTTTTCACTGATTTTAATCATGTAATTAGTGAAAAAAACATTTTATGATCCTTGTTCATTCTTAGTACATTCCAAAGACCTTTCATTTTGTCTAATTGTGTTGATTAGATTTCTATAATAATCTTTTTAATTTTTGATGATATTATGCTAGTTTATTTTCATATAATTTATACTTTGTTTCAGACTCAATTGTTTTTTTCCATAATAAATATTCTATACAGAGTATTTTTCTTTTCACATGCATTAAGTAATCCCTTTGTCTTCTATGGACCAGATCAATTTAGTCCCAGTTTAGACCTGTGTAATCCTGGTCCAGTCTTTAATATTGATTTAGCACCTTCTTTGACAAGTGGAAGTTAGTGCAGAGCCTTGTATTCTTTATATTTTCAAAATTAGTTAAACCTTTTACTCTGTCAACAAGCATTCAAATATTGCAGTTCATATTCACAACATTCAAAATTGTTATTTTCTAAGGCCAGTTTTTCTAATATTGTAAGGGTCCTAATGGATATGTCAAACACATACATTTTTTTATAATGGCCTACAATATTTGTTTTTGTAGCGTACTTTTCTGTGATACCAGTCGAGTTGAGTAATCACTGTTGTCTTTAATGAAACGCATCATTTGGGAGGCTTTACAATAAACCTTAACAATCTGACAATAATGTCACACAACAGACATCTTTTCTAGTATAAATGTGTCCTAAGCCTTCTCCACTGACTGATACAGTCAGGATAATGTTGATGGAACAGCTATGGTAGCCCTGCAGAGGTCCCGTTTTCCAATGCATTTCCATAGTACCAACGACAAAAATGCAGAAATGTGAATTCCTAAAAAAATTCACAGTAATACACTGCAGCAATGGCTAGTGTGATAAATTTCTCTCCAAAATAAGTAGCCTCTGAAGGAATGAGGTTAGTGTTTACACTTCCGGACGGGTGCCGAGCTGCGTCAGATTTACTGTCAAAACAGTACGTCCACCCATATATCATCACACAACTGTAACACAACCTAAAATATCTTAACCAAACTCCAACGTTTACGCAAACACCAGTTTAAAGACAAAGTGAATAGCACACGCGTAGCAGTAAAAACTGGACAGGAGGCAGGCTGGTGACAATAAAACGCAGAGCCTAAGGTTAGCGCGCTGCCCAGGCAAACCGAGGATAGCATGGTGGCTAACGGTAGCTTCGGTATATCCGGCTTCCACAGATCCAGGATTAAACTTCTCCTTTAGTGACAACGCATTAACCGGTCTATGATGTTCAGACACAGGAGCCAGGAAGCTACCTTCATATGATACGACCTGAAATCCTCGCTGTATCGTCGTCTTTTCGTCCCCGTCCTGCTCGCAGTCTTGTTTTAATGTCGGGCGTGAAGGCGGAAGCCACGTCATCACATTTCTGTCGACAGCAACTGATCGGAAGTCAGCGAGAGGCACAAATGAAAGTTTTTTTTATTTTAACAGTTTAACAGTATGACAGTTATTACACAGGATATAAGTTACATAACTGTGTCAGTAAAGTGACCAAAGTGGCGATTGCTAGTATACATTTTCTTTAAATGTTGTTCGTCTTTAGATTTATAAACACAATAGTGTTTTTCTACTGGTGAATATTGATGATTTGGTACAATCCCAATGGGACACAGTTGGATACATTTATACACACGTCACCAGATAATATGAGGTTACACTGGTAAGGACATTGGTTGTTGTTTAAAAACACATTGATAAAACTTCTTAATTTATGAAGCAGGAATGTGATAAAAATGGTTCAAATGGCCATGGTCCATGAAATCACTGTTCAATAAATAAATTCAATAAATCCAATGAAAGGCACACCACAAAATAAATGCATTATCCAAACTGTTCTATTCAGATATGATCCAGTCAAAAATCACAGGGGCTACTTCCTCCACACTGCCATCAGGCTCTACAACACACGGAACTGCTCCCTACGCACTTCCACATTCACCCAGAGGAACAACTTCATCTGAGTTGACATGCACAACGAGAATCAAACGATTATCCTGATGAATAATGTATTTATGTGGTCTTTGTATTCAATAACATTCAGCGTTTGTTAAATAGGGAAAAGGAGCTAATGTTGAATCAGACTTGTTTGGAGCTCTAAATGCTAACAAAGTAGTCTACGTTACTGCATGCTTTGATTATCTTATGTAACATTGTCATTTATTCATTTATGAGCTTTCCAAGTTGAGCACATATAAATACAACTATTTTGTTAAAACTGAGCAATGTTTCCCACAGATAGCGTCAGTTACGATGGTGGCTTAAAATTTCTTTACCTAGAACAGATTCATGTCATTTATAGACCTAAAATCTTTGTCCACAAATCACTTAAAAACTCTGACTCTGGTCTTTGCTTCAACAAAAAAAAACATTAAAAAAAACAAGATGAGTGATGTATATACTGTAGGGTGTGTGTCTTCCAGCAAGGCCAATCTTTGGGCTGGAAGTACTTGAAAGATTTCTTCATCTAGAGGACAGTGTGGATAAAGTACATACATTTACACATACATACATACATTTAGAACAGAAGTGGGCAGAGAGTTCATTTTGTTCCAGCATTAATGGCAGATGAAGAAAGGAGCTTCTCAAATTTTGCTTTTTTTAGATCCCTCCTCAGTTTTTTAGTTTGAGTTTGTGCAGGACCTCCTTGGTGAGCTTCTTGCTGTAGCGGTTGACCTTCCAATGTCCGGGCATCCATCCCAGCAGGAACCGATGGAAGTCCGTCCAGGCAAAGGCAAACATCTCCCTCCACTCCTTCTCTAGCGCCACAAAGTCCACATTTTTATCCACCGATTGCTCCAGTTCAGTAAAATAGTAATCGAGTAAACCTGGTACCCTCTTCTCACACTCCCTTTCCTCCATGCAACTCCCCAAAAAATACACCACATCTTTCATCCCGCAGCCCCCTCCCACGTACTGAAAGTCGACAGCAGCCACATCTTTACCGCACTTGGAGAAACAGAAGTTGGCCAGCTTGGCGTCTCCGTGGACAATCGTCTTGAAGCGGCAGTCGGTGAGAGCCCTGTCGATGTGGTTTGCCGCCGCTCTGAGCTCCGCATCGTCCATGGCTTCCAGCTCGTCGGGACGAGTCTCCAGGTGCCAGTAGGTGCCGACGGGCCACAAGCCGTCTGGTTCCACGCCCAGGAAGAGCGCGTGGAAATGGGCCAGCCAGCTGAGGCAGGCTCTCGTCTCTTTGTCCCCAACACTGGTCCTACATAGAGAGAAGAATGTTTAAAATTAATCAAAAAAACTAAATTTACAGATGACAAAGATGTATAAGGAATGCGCAAAAGTATAACATTTACAGGTGTCTTTAAAGAATGAACATTACAAATAGGTAAACAAAAAGGCCTCCTTGCTGACCATCTTTGTGATAACCCCAGAAGCATATATGCAAAATTTGCACTGATATAAATGTGTTTGTGAATATAAAAATCTGTTGCAGTCGTAAATCAAGCTGACTGAAAATAATAAGACCCCAAGCCATACTTTCTGAACTGTTTGTGCAAGATGCAAACATGTTTTAGGCTTTCATATCTTCACAACAATACCACATATGGTTTTCAAACTGTGATATAATATACTTATGTGATGGAGCTTGATTAACAACAAGGCATTCATCTAAAAGTAAATTAATTTCTGATTTACAAGGCAACAAGCATGATTTGCTCTATTTTTTGCCGGACACCGGAGTCAAACCTACATCTAAACAGATCAGATCGCAAAAAAAAAAAAACAAGTTTAGTTTGAGATCGTTGTTTTTCAAATAAACATCACTTCACAGGGTTTTCCTGGTTACATTTGCCAGAAAAAACCTGATAGTATTGCATTTAATGCTTAATAGTGTAAATAAATGAGGAAAGTCTTGTCGGTATATTGTTGTATTACATTGGAAATCTTTATGAATCTTTTATTACTCCATCTCGTACTTCCAGCACATGCTCTTCTGAGCTGCACACCAGCGGAGCGGTTCTGAAACTCATCCACTGGATTTTTGAACAAAAATTCCATGAACCTTGTTTCATAACACCTCCACAACAATTTGACTGTAAGATTGGTAGTTGACTCAGGGTCCTCGAATCAAAGCATCGAATCTAATCTAATATACAGTATACATATTTTATATTTTTTTCATATCTTTATCATATCAGAAAAAGGGATTGTAGGTGACTTGAAAAACAAATATAGAGGGCTGGTGCAACAATAGATATTAGTTTGGAGACTCTGGGTGAAGGATTTTATACTGAACAACATGGCCCATCCCCTGCATTGAGCTTTTGAACAAAAAGCAGTCAGTGGACGCCTGAGATCAGTGAGCTGCAGAACAGAACACCACAAAAGTCCCGACTGAAAGAAGACAGTACAATCAATCAGTCTGTGGAAGATCAAGTCTGAATCAATGAATTAGCTTTTTCATGTATTTGAAGAGACCTAACAACTGGCAACTGAACATTTTGGTAACATGTGATGAAAAAACAGAACACATTTGTTACATAGTATAATCCACATATTGCCAAGTCATTGATTTATTCCTCTCTACCTTCTCTGATCAAATCCCGCTACGTCCAGATCCTCCAGGACAATCACCATCTCATCGCCGCGGGAACAGAAGGCCAGACAGGCGGGGATCCGGCAGCCCTGATTGGTGGAGTAGTTCTGGTACCAGTGGGTCTCCACCTGATACGACCTGACTTTCCTTGTGTGGGACAGATCGGTGTTCAAGCCCCCAGGGTGCTCCGCCTCTGCTGGGAACTTGACATGTTTGACGACCACAGAAGGCCACTGACAACAGCCCTCCAGGTGGACTCGCACAATCTCACCGTAGCCACTCCATAAGGTCTGGATCTTGGCACCCACTCGCAGTGATGTGGCTCCGCAGGCCTTCAAAATGAGCTCCTGGTATTCTTCGTTCATTTCTCAACTGGAGAGAAGAGTGTAAAGAGTTTGTGTATTTTATTGTCTACATTTCACAGAAACAAACAAGATGCACAATAAATCTATTTTAGTTTAATTTAAACAGGTTCTAGGTGGATTTGAAAAGGTTTTAGTTGGATCTGAACAAGTTTTATTTGGATTTGAACAGGTTTAAGATGGTTTTGAACAAACTATGGTGGATTTGAACTGGTTTTTAGATGGATACGTTTTAGTTGGATTTAAAGAACCCTAAACCAACTTTTTTTTAGTTAATGATCTGTAAGAATGGGGCCTTATTAGTGCTGTTCACTGATCTGAGTAAAAGTTTTGACATTTGAGTATAAAGTATATTAATTTTACATTTTATGGTGTAAAACCGTCTAAGTGCTGCCCTCCTCAGGTTAAACGGTGGTTACTGCAGTTGAATTTTTAGATTTGAGTTTGTGTGACGTATACTGGCTCGACTAACGGCTCTCTACCCACGCCCCTGGCATGACCCCACCACCTTGGCATTGGCTCACGCCCCTGGTATAAAAACATCTTGTTCTCAACTAGCGGGTGTTGAAAACATCAGGCTAGCTATATTAGCATGTGCTTGTAGTGTTGCTGGTTGCAACAGCACTGCTGGACTGCATTGCTTTCCAGTTGAGTTGGAAATTAGACGCCAGTGTGCACTTGGCCTGGAACACCGTGAGTTCCTGCTTGAGAGCTGGAGTTTGCAGCGGGCATTTTAAGAGGGATTGCTTCTCCAACGCAATGGAGGTGAAAATGTGCTCCGTAGCAAAAGCTACTAGCTTCCTTCAAGTCTCCATCTTTGCGAGTCTGACAGCTGCTGTCAATCAATCCGTCACTGCGGGTCTCAGGTTCACGCCCCCCGCTGAGCTCCGCCCTCGGTTCTTCCCCTCTGTCTCTGCTGGGCTCTGCCCACTTTTCCAGCATTTTTCAAATTTTGTGAGTGGGTGGAGTTAGGCTCTGACCAGGGGTTTAGTTACACTTTAAACTAGTTATAGCTGCTTGTGAATCAAATTTATTTATTTGTTCAAAATCTTAAAGGTTAAGACAACTTTTGCAACATAAATAAATAAAAACTGTTCAAATCCATCTAAACCTTGTGTCCGGTAGTGGAACTGTATCCTGAGTCGGTCACTATTATCTTGATTTGGACACGCCCCTTATAGTGCAGTTTCCGTTCATTTAACGGCTAATTTGTCAAGCGATCACCGTCAAAGGGTAAGTCACGCTGTTCTATACATATTAATCTATTTGTATGTGGATTTTAAGGAATTCTCGTCAATATTTAGGTGTCTAATGTTTGTATGAAAGTAATTTTCTTTGAGCAAAAGCGTAAGAATGCCCTCGGGCGACGCTCTGGCTAGCTGATAGCGTAAAGTGTACAGTGTGGTTATCTTATCAATAACTGGACGATTAGGGCTGAAAGAAGTCCAGTTTCTCTCTAGTTTGACTCCCAACCGATGACAGATCAGGCCAGTGTATGACACAAGCTTTATGATGTATTTTATTCTGTGAAAAAGTAAAAAGAAATACTGCCACGAAAAGGCTTTGGCAACAGTCTCGTCTTTGCGAGTGTCTGAATCAGGGTGCGGAAAAAATAGAAACTTTCATAAAAGAAAAGAGGTGGTAAAATCAATTTGAGCAACAGATTAATGTGTTTGTTAATAATTTTAAGTTAGACAAAATATGTTCTGCTTTAAAAATAACTGTGGAGTTATTTTTACTACCAGACAGATATGTTTTGATCATAATATCCTGTTTAAGCAAAAAGGAGAAAACCAAAGAAATATAATGATAAAATGTGTTAAAATATGGCTGGACATGTCCCCACAAGTGTCAGGACATGTCCCAAACAGTATCAGGTCATTTACAGTCTGTCCTGAAAACGATCAGATGATAATTTGTTATTGTTGTCCAACTCTTAATTTTGAGTGTAATGGACGGTGCATTTGATTCTGATGTTGCAGATATTAAAGCAGTGAGATGTTCAGTAAAAAAAGCTGTCAAAAAGTTAAATTAAACAATGATATTAACTGAGCACTTGTCCAATATTGTTACAGTTCTTTATAACAGTGTTAGGCCTTGCTTTAACCCTGTAATATTATAACTAGGGCTTTTCTTGTTGGAGTCATGTCCCTGCCTTCTTACAAGTACAATGTATTTGTCTGTTGTTGTACTGTGTGAATGTTATATTGAAAATCTACTTTTGTTTTGGGTAGAAGAAAAGCTAAGTGGGACTGAAAAATAAAAAGAAAGAAGAGTGCAAACAATCAAAAAAAGGGTAGGTTGTGCGAGCAAAAAGTGTGAGATCTATTTTGTTCTCAGGAGAAGAACAGTAAATGTTAATGTTAGTGTGGTTAAAAATCTTTAACCACATTTTTATAACAATATACAAACAGATTAATATAATTGTTGAAACATAACTTCTAAACTCTATTCTCGTCAATTAACAGATGCAAAACAAGAGGCAGCTCAGAAAGAGAGAAAGTCTGGCCAATAGAATCCAGAGTCCACAGCACAAACCCTAGAGGAGGTGGAGAGGCTCAGCATCAGTCCTGAAGTCCAGCCTAAATCAAATTTTATTTATATAGCCCAGTATCACAACAATTGCCTCAAAGGGCTGAACAAAAAACTGAAGACAAACAGGCTGAACTATACAACATCCCCTGTCCTTAGAGCCTCCATCAGGGTCAGAAGAAAAACTCATAAAAACCCAGCCGGGAAAAAGAGAAACCTCAGGGAGAACCACAAAAGGAGGATCCACTCTCAGGACGGACAGACCGTGCAGGAATGTGTCCAGGACAGACACTGACAAATAGTCAAAATGTACAAAATGACAGTGAATCAGCTTTAACTGTACCAGGCCAATGGAAAGTTCTCAACCCTGAAGATGAATTGACAATACGGTCCAGTCTATCCCAGTTATCATGACAACCTTTAAATACCTCCTTCACTTCTCCCTCAGTGATTTGGTGATATACCCTGTAAGATTTACAACTGGGACGAGTGGGATACATCTCTCATAAACCACGAGAAATGCCTTTGTCTCTCTAGGATTGAATCAAATAGAAACAGCCACAACAACACTATCCTGTCCTGTTTAAATGCTCATGGTAGGGATGTCAAAAATTCAAACATTCTTTCACCTCCAGGATGAGAACATGTTCACAGACTATGATCCTGTGAGCTCCTCAGGAAGTAAATTGTATACAGCAGGTGCTCCTTAACATGCCACACACTACAGCAGTGACTGAGGAGCACAGGTCCTGAATGTTCAGATGTTATACACATCCACAATAGAGCGACAACACCAACAGGAATGGATCAAGCTTTGGCCAGAAGAGACTAGGATGCCTGGACAACACAATTTTTCCAGATTGAATTCTCCACATTTTTTTTTTTGATGTCCATTTTGAGCTGCTTCCACTTCCTTCAAGTAAGCATCCATTTAACTGGTAACAAGAAACAAATGTTTAAACAGGACCTTAACTACAGTAAAAGTTATAACTAGATAGACTTTAAATGACTGGCCAGCCATTGTAATTTTCCTCTTACACTATTTGGAGTTTGATTTCCATTGGCAGAACAAGTTAGAGCAGATTAAAGTTCCTCTGAATGCATGTGGATACACACAGATGTATTAGAAAACATTCTGTACCTGACATACTTTTCAATTAAATAGATACGACTACTAATAGTAGTGTAAAGTGGTTAATATTAGCTTCCGGTTAAACACTTGTGTGTCAATTCTTTTGAACTACTCAACTTCAGGAAAACAATTCAAACTATATGGTTTGTGAAATATTTCCAGTGATGAACTGAAACAGAGCTTATAAACTTGATCACTTAAAGACAGTTAGTTATCGAATTTTAGCTGTTGAACACCTACGAATAGCACAATTTATTTTTATACAACGTTGATATACATCAGAATGACAGAACTTATCAGCAAACTAATGCCTATTAAACTCTACCTGCCGATACTGAACACTCTTTTTTTGTCTGCAGCAACTGGATGTATCATAAATGAAGCTGACCAGGAAAGACTTCTCACTTCATCCTGACAGCTGCTACAGGGATGCTAATAAAACGTGATAATAGTCTCTTCCAAAACAACCCTCCACCTCAAGCTTTTAGTTTATTATCAAACAGCTGACAAAAAAATATTCCACTCTCTTTGTTATCAGCTGTTTTCTTGATGCCGCTGCCACCACCTCCGCAGCAGGTTAAACCCTCTCTGTCCTCAGCATCAGCAGCTTCGCGCTCATGTCTCTGTCTCAGACTGGGGAGAGGACATGCCTAAAATCTGACAATGAAGAGCTCCACGCATCATTGAATGGATTTCTCCTGTCAGGATGCCATTATCATCATGCTTTTCCTTTGAGTCTAACACCGTTGAAATGGTCTTTAAAAGGTTTTGGAAATGTTTGTGTTAGAATATTCAATATATTATTTAATATTATATATACATTGTATTTTAGAATACAACAGGATGTTAAAATGTAATAATGTCTTGTGTTTTAGAGTTCTCTGAGTAAAAAAATACCCTAGACACAAGTGTTGACTTGATGCCGTTTGCAGATCACAACATCATTTTGCTTTAAACATAAGCTTAAGTATTATGGTTTAACTATACTTAAACTCAATTTATAATGACTTCAAATATGGGAGTGTATAAAACAGACGATTTGAAATAAAAAATGGTAAGAAATGAAGAACTATTTCACAAAACACCCAGCAGGTGGTGTTACAAACGCCTTTACATTTAGATTTTATTGTGAAGAATTAGACGAAATAAATAATTTTATGTTGGAAAAAGCAGAAATCAGACACCAGATGTGTTAAATAACAACTACTTCTGTATCCCAGACATAAAATTAAGCTAAAAGGTGAGTGTCCGACTCAGGATAATAGTAGTGTCCGAATCGGGATAATATTAGCTTCCGGCTAAAAGCTCGGGCGATAGCGCTCGTTTTACGGCCACAGTAAAAACATTTCGCAAAGAAACAATTCAAACTATATGGTTAGAAACTTCATTTTAAGACCAGTTGTCTGAACACCAGAGACACACAATTGGATCACCCGTTAAAGACAAAAAAGTTATCGAATTTTAGCTCTAAGGCACCTACGAATAAAATGTACATATTTTTGCATAGAAACGTTGATATAGGGAGCAGAATGACAGAACGTTTTTCAGCAAACAGAAAAATTCGAATATTCAGATAAACAGTGGGTATTCATCTCCATTTCTAAGCTTTAGTACGAACTGGATGTATCATTCATTCAAACAGGAAAGACTGCACTTACCTGACGCTGCTACAGGGATGCTAATAAAACGTGATAATAGTCACGAACTAAACCCAGTGGCTTAGAGCAGGTCTAGTTTATTATATCATATTGATTACATAAAAATATTCCACTTTTAATTCAAGAAGGCCATAAACTCGTATTTCCCATGATGAAGTTTTTGTCAGTAGCCGGCGAGGTTAAACCATGGGTTAAACCACCACATGCACGTCTTCGCGCTCGCCCCCTGCTGGACTGGAGAGGACATGCAGAATTGACAATGAAGAGCTCACACATTGAATAGATTATAATTCTTTCAGTCACCATTATCCAACCAGAGCTAACCCCGACTAACACCGTCCCACCTCGTCTTTAAAAGGTTTTTAACACGCTTGGGCCCTGCACTATTCAACTAATACATTCTTCTGATGTCTAGTTCTGTCCAATTAGAACAATTCAAAACTCACTTTTTCTTTGTCAAAGGAGGCTGCCTATGATCAACTCCAATCTTACCTTGACTTTAATGGCATTGCAGAGAAATTTCAGTCAGGTTTTAAATCCCAGGACAGCAATGCCCTTTTAAAAGTTTAAATAACCTGCTTTTATAATGACTTTTGACTATGTGGATCACAGCATTTTTTTGGCAGTAAGTTAAAATTTGACAAGTTAGTGCTGTCATAAAATCGAGCTTCTTCCAATTATGGCTCCTTGCCAAAGTTAAAGCTACAACTCTCTCTATGTAGGGTTGGACCAGTTCTCTCCACCGTCTGCAGGGAGTACAAAATGCTGCAGTTCAACTGCTGATGGGGACTAAATGTTGGGAGCACATTACCCCTGTATTGGCCTTCCTACACTGGCTCACAGTTGTTTTTAGAATTAAATTTTACTTATTGTTTTTAAATGTTTGAGGTTTATGGCCCCATTTTATTTGTCAGAGCTGCTGCAGCCTTATACCCTGCCCAGAGCTCTAGGTCAGCTGTGCCCAAACCCAGGTCTGCAACAAGAGGTAAGGCAGATCTACCCAGTCCTTGGAACAGTTTTAGACCAGACTGAAGACCCTCTTCTTTTCTTTAGCGTTCAACTCTAGCTAGACAAAATATTTTGGTTTTATCTTAGTTTTTATTGTGCATTTATTGTTTGATTTTATTTTGTTTTATCTGAAGCTGCCCTGTGTAACTTTAAGCCAGTAGAGGGCGCAGACTCCTCTACAGATTCTGTTGTTACAAGGCTGTTTTAGAGAGGAAACTGTGAACAAAAAAAACATGTCTTCTGAAACGGTAGGGTCATTTTAGTGTATTTTGTAAATACAACTCTTCTAGGGTCCAGTGTATCGGCCTATTTCTGCTCCCTGTGTTTGAGCTGTTTAGCTCGTCACTTATATAACATCCCAGCAACAGGAAATATATGTAATTTCTATCAGAAATTTCTGTCCAGCTGAGGGTACTGTGTTAGTGACATTCTACTAATTGTGTGTTTAAGAATCATTAAATTACCATTAAGTCATCAAAATGTATATTTTTGGACTTTAAAGTTACGTGGTGGTACTTATATTGAATCCAGCCTGTCTTTATTCTTATTTCAGCTTGTATTTATTGCCAACAAAGTATTTACATATAGCTACATTATTTAAATTATTTTCAGATGGAGGGTGAGTGGTCCACGTGCCACACACTGAACTGAGCTAAAATGAACAAAAGGAGAAATTTAAAACAGTGATTGCTGTAGAGCTTCTTTGATAAAAGGGAGATGCCCAATGAAAAAAAAGGATGGATTAAAAAAAAACACGAGTTGTATTATAAATTAAGAGTTCATTGAAACAGGCGATACACAAGCCCCAAGCCTGCTCTGGGTAATTTGTTGCAAACGACAAGCCATTAAAACCATACCCTACATTAAAAGATTGGCATTTGGAATTTTTTGAAAGGAAACAGCGCAATCATAAAATTATATGCACATAGCTGGTCCGTGTAAAAAAAGAAAAAGAAAAAGGGTGGGCTGCTTGTAAAACTCCTGGAGAAATGAAGAGTGTGCTGTATTCCTGTATTATCTAAAGTCACCACTCTCTGGATCTTGACCATATTGGTTTGTGAAAGCCCTCCACCAGTCCAGGAAAGAGAAGGTGATGAGAATTGTCCTATATAAATAAAACTGCCTTGCCATGAGGCTCTCTATGTGGCAGATAAAGCAGCTGTGAACAAACTTGGATGAACGTTTCCTGTTCAATGTCAAACTTTGCAAACTTTCCTGTTTGTTAAATCAAACTAGTAAAAAAAAAATATAGAAAAGTCAAGCACAAAACAATTAACTTACAAACTCACAAAACTAGACTATGCAGCTTGGGCACATGATTCTAACTTATAACAAATGGTATCTGCGGTGTTATACCACATACACAAATAGTAAAATTACAACACACTAGGGTGACCGTATTCCTCTACAGAACAAGTAAATGTCAGCGTAGATGTCGTATACGTGATGGAACGCAGAGAAATATAAATATGGCAGAGTATGGGTAGAAACTTAGATACTTGTCTATCGTATCTGAAACACTGTGACACTTTCCTGACATCTTCGAGGGAAACAAGGAGACACAGTCATATCATCCAAAGGACGTCCTTCAAAGCCTTATACAATCTATGTTCAAAGCATGACCCCAAAGGTCTGCACTTTGCATTGTCTTCCTCCAGTGTTTTCATGTGCTTTACATAGAGAGCATGATTTTCAATGTGTGTGTGTGTGTAGGGAGGAGGGGGGGGGTCTAGATAAGTTCCAGAGTGAAGTCTCTTATAGAGTTACATCTCCTGTTCATCTCATTAACCAACACAACACAATTCATTTAAAGGACGCATTTAAGGTAAGTCTTGACAATTTAGATTTTTCATTTTTTATGCAAAGACAGGGTTGTCTATGAATTATTTTTGTGCATTTTGGGAGCAGTAAAATATCTATTTCAAGAGAACTCCTATGACAGTGGTGCTAGTTTTACAAGATTAAATCCACAATAGTTTTAGTCTTTAACTAATCTTATTTATTTATCTTATTTGTTTTTACTTATTTATTACTTTAAAAAAAGTATAATCAGACCAGTGTATGTGGACATCTGAAGGAAAACAGAGCCACGCAGAAATTGTTAATATCCAAAATGGGCCATAGACAAAGAGAAAGCCAGGAGGATGAATCGTGGTCACACTTTCCTTCATCAGAGGGATAACATACACTGTATACAGAGAGAATACAATGGGCCATGAAAAAACACCACATCAACACTGGTCAAACCATCCCAAAGACAGAATAACTGAATATGGACCAAAAATACAAAATACCATCTCGTTTATGCAATAAAACATACGTACATTGGAAAAAGTGGAAAAGTTAGAGTGTGAGAAAGAGACCGCAAGAGCCTGCACACATGCAACCACACAAAAGACAGAACAAGAAAACCTGAAGTCAGTCATTTCAAACCACTGAGAAAATCATCAAAAAAATTGGGAAAAAAACAGGATTAAAAAGATTCAGGTGGATTAAAGAGACGTCTGGTTGAAGTTATTGGTGCCAAAGGGAGGGCAATAAGATATTAAATGGGATGGTTCAGTTACTTATTCCTCCCCCTTCTGTCATTGTTATCCTCATTAAAAATATGAAAACCTATAAATGTTTGGGGGTTTTTAGTTAAAGCAGACCCTGTTTTTTTCATTTGTGTCATTTTGACAAAGATCAGATCACATTTGATGGTGATTCAGAAATGTGAGAAATTCCAAAGGCTTCAGATACTTTTCTGGTACAAGCATCTCTGCTTCGGCTTAATGTACGCTGTCCTAAATAAATTCATTCAATCAATAGTATTGACTTGGTTCTTAGACACTGACACAGTACTCTCAGCTGGACAGAAAACTCTGGTATAAACTCTGATTCATAATTTCTGTCACCGGGACGAGCAGACCTCTCCTGAGAGACACGCTCAAACACGGGAGCAGAAACAGGCCTATACACTGGACCCTAGCAGAGTTATATTTGTACAGAATGCACTAAAATTTGTAACAACATTTATCTATTTGCAACGACATTTATCCTGTTGCAACTTTTATCATTCTCATATTTATCAGCAATTTTATTTATCTATTTGGACGAAATCTATCAATTTGCAACATCCTTAATTTATTCACAATGGCATTTTAACATTTATCAGTTGTCGTAATGAATTTACTACATAAATCTGTGACAAATTGTATCCATTTGCAACAACATTTATCCATTCATGACCTCATTTATGAATTTGCAACCACAACTATCAGTCATTTATTAGTTCATGACATCATTCATCTATTTGCAACTCCATTTTTTTTTCTCAACCACATTTGTTTCTTCTGGCTGTATATTTGTATAATGTGACGGTAATTGCTTTAGACAACAGACCCTTGAGAGACAATGCAAAGTGTGCACAATAAAAGTAGTTACTCTGTGCACATTATCACTAATTGTATTTTTTTCTATCCTAGAACAATGGATACAATTGTATACCTACTGTTTCTACTTACAGGTCAGTATTACATGGCAGGGCAGACACTAATTATGAAGCCTTCTAGTTTGTGGTCACCAAATAGGCTACCGGTCACTCATTTCCTATACTGCCTTTAACAGGGTTATTTTCCCTCCGCTCATGTGTCTCTGGACCCAGTTATGGGTCAACACGAAAACCTGGTACGAGGCTCAGAGCTTCTGCAGAGCCAAGTACGTGGACCTGGTCACTGTACATGACATGCAGGAGATGAAAACTGTTCTCGGAGTGGTTCAAGGCCAGTATGATGATGCTTTGTGGATTGGATTTGTCAAAGGGACGTCCCCGGCCTGGCACTGGTCTCTGGCAGATGATCATTTCTACAAGGAAGGAGAGAGGAACTACTTTATGTGGGGCAACAAGGACAGTTACAACTGTGTGAAATATCAGAATGGAGCGTTATACACAGAGAAGTGCACTTTATCAATGTATGCCATCTGTTATGATGGTAAGTAATTCACATACAGATGAGTCACATGCACATTTAAAAGGTCAACCATTGTGCCAACATTTTTTCTCTTTGTGCAAGTGAGATCCTAGTTTCTTTATTTAAGACCCTAACTTGCAGCGTAGTGGAACATACATCTTTATAGAGGACATTAGCTAAAGTCCCTGGCATTAGTATTATGGGTTAGCCATAATATCTATGTAAGCTACATTGCTTGAATCTGCTCAGTGTTGTCGTTTAGACAAACAAACATACATAACATAAAGACAACAAAGAGGAAAATATGAAAAATTAACAATCTAAGTATTTAGGTATTTTATTATTTGGACAATTTTTTCTTAAATAGTGGAAGGCAGAAGCGGCGACCGTAGGGCAGCAGGACAAACACAGACAAACTCAAGAGGGTGTCTTGGGTCAGAGAGAATAAAGTGAAGTGAACTGATTTATTTTTCTCGAATGTTGTAATAGCACGTCATCTAGGCGTTGTTATCAAGGATTTGTATTGACTACAATGGTTAGCACAAATCAGAAGCAGGAAAGGTCACTACCATAGGCAGAGTTTCACTTTTGTGCGTGGGGGGGCACCTACCAGAAGACCACAAGCTCAGATTTTTTATGGGCTACCATATTTCATATATCATACCATCTAATTAAATAAAAAATAATTTATTCTAAGCTTACTCATTATATCCACAAAATTATAAGATAGGACAAATAAAATGAGAAAAATGAATTCTGTATTTTTTTTTATTTGTCCAAGCATAAGACAGGCATTAATTGGCTCTGGTCACGCCAAAAGTTGGCGTGGGACAGTAGCTACATTCTCACTAAACAAGCAATGACTTGGATAGAAGCTCAAGATTTCTGCAGGACAACCCACACAGACCTGGTTAGTGTGAGGAATGAAGCGGAAAACCAAATGATCCAGAAAGTAGCCAGACTGTGTGGAGCGGCCTCTTCAGAGACACCTGGGAGTGGTCGGACAACACGTAGGGGAGACCGGGTATAGTTGTAACACGGGGAGAGTTGTAACCAAGCCTCTCCCATGGTACCTCTTAAATGGTCGTCGTGTAAGGGCGCCGCCATACGGTAATTTTACAGCAAAATACAGCGATATACCTCCGTCCACCAGAGGGCAGGCTCCAAAAGCGGAAATATAAGGAGAAACCCAATGGCGACTTTACAAGAGTAAAACTCATGTTTACAGCCTGGTACAAAAGATGGCTCCGGTCTCTAGAGCTAAGTTTTTACTACGTGACAACTCGAATTTTTGATTAATATGTTTGTTTATGCTATATAAAAACTATTGTTTTACTATGGAAAAAGCCCGGATGTAACGGCCATTTTATTGCCCATTCGTAATGACAATATTGGTGAAAAGGGGACCAATGGGCGGATATCATCCATAATTATACTATCTATGGTTGTAACACTACCATTTCCACGAATCAGGGATAAGATAGGAGTCATGTGACAGTTTCAGTTTTTTCAGAATTCCTTTTTGATCCCACATGGAGGTTTTGCTGTCTGTGTTGCCATCTCTCCTGAAGCTACAGCCAAAAATCAAATTCTGAGGTAAGAAAGTAAAAAAAAAATAACAAGATAATATTTTTTTTAGTACTTATACTGTTGTAGATAATGTTGTATGAGTTATATCAGGTCAAACTTTAGTTTCTCTAGTAAAGAATGGTGTATCAACCTCCTGCTAATTTCAAAGCACCATGCTAATACAGCTAGCTAAACAGTGGGTGATAGTGGTGGGGTAGGTTGTAACATGTGTTTGGAAAGTGTTACAACCATCCCCTTACACACAAATAAGAACATTTTTGTGATTTTAACAATTCTACAGAATGCCTAGAACTTGGGTGAGAAAAACAGATCGTGGAGTCGATGCCAGTCTTTTAAAAAGAGCAGCAGAGGAAGTTATGAAAGGAAATGGTAAATGGTATGCATTTATATAGTGCTTTTTTGCACCCTTCTCAGGCACCCAAAGTGCTTTACATCGTGCTTCCACTCACCCCATTCACACACATTCACACCTGGGGCAGACAGAGAGGGGGGCTGCCATACAAACGCGCTCAACCTTCTCCTACTTCTTCTCCTGTTACAACCTACCCCAGTAGTGGGGTAGGTTGTAACAAAGGACCACCTTGTATTTGTCATCATCTCAAAAAGTATGTGAGATAGTTGGAGAAATTTAAATTGTTGCCAATTGTAGTACACAAGTGTGGGTACTTTGCCTAAAAGTTTCAGACATGTAGCTAAAAAAAAAAGGTAGTTTCTGGTGCTGAAGAAAAAAGTGTTACAACCATACCCAGTCTCCCCTACTCTTCATTCAGATACTGGGAGCTATCACGGGTGGTCCAAACAACAACTCCGGGTAACTGTGGAGCTTTGCTAAGCGGGGAGTCTGGCAGGTGGGGAGAGCGAGCATGCGGGGATGAACTTCCTTTTCTTTGCACACGTAAGTAACTCATTCATTTTCTTTTTAGTTCAATGTTACAATGCCAAATCAATGCAGTTTTTTATGATTTAATATTGACCACAAATGTTATTACAATATAAGTGATGGTGGCACAACTGCCTCACAGCTTAGGGTTGTGAGTTTGAGCCCAGGGCCAGCCGACAGGGCCAGAGTATATGTTACTGTGGGGTTCTCTCTAGCCTTGTAGTTTTCAGAAGAGCCATCGAGGGAGAGCCGGCTCCCAGTTTTTTCATTTCGCTGCTCGGCCTGAGCTCTCCTCAAGAAAGAACTATGTTTTGATTGGTCAGCAATGGCATCGCGGCCAATCAGATGTGAGGATATGGGATCATACCATTATGTATCAGAGAGGGGGGCGCTGAGAAGTGGAGCGGTGCTTTACTGTAAGTTAACAACACTGTCAGATAGCGGTAAGGAGAGTGTGTGAGTTGGCGTACTGTTGGCGTAGTTGAAACTATGAGTGACACCCGAAAGAGAAGCAGCATCTGGCTCCAGTTTAAACACAATGCAAAGAACAAAGCAGAGTGCGTTCACTTCAAGATGAAAATTACTTTAAGAGCAGGTTCCACCACAAACCTGCATAGACATATGAGAACTGTCCATCCTACAGTGCAGTTAGAGGAGCGAGGGCAAGCTAGCACATCATCTACAGATCCTGGTGTGTCTCACCCCAAAAAAACATCAACTGCAGCAGCATCTACTGGCTTCCCACACCTGCAGGTATAACCTCTCCTACTGCATCTCAAAGCAAAATAAGCCAGTACCCAAAGTGATGACCCCATCCAAACAGCACAGCATTGATGAAGAGTTGGCTAAAATGATAGCTACTGATTTCCAACCCTTTTCCATTGTGGAGGACAGAGGTTTTAAAAGTTTTGTCATAACTTTAAATCCCACATACACTCTACCCAGTAGAAAAACATTGTCCCAAACAACAATACCTAAACTATATGACACAGAACGTGCATTATGGGAAGAAAGGGTGAAAAAAGCTCCATCAGTTTGCCTGACAACTGACTGCTGGACCTCCAGAACAACCTGCTCTTTCATGGCTGTCACTTTCCATTTCATTGAAAATTACAAGATGACATCTTGCCTTCTTGACTGCTTTGAGTTCACAGACAGACACACTGCAGAAAACCTGCCTTCTTGACTGCTTTGAGTTCACAGACAGACACACTGCAGAAAACCTGGCAGATGAGCTTGTTAGAGACAAACTATACATTTTTGCAAACTAAAAATAAATGCCTAAAAAAAATTTAAATGCCTAAATTCAAGAGCCGTTCAGGAGTCAAAAGAGCTATTTTTATGTTTTTGTCAAAGTTTTTCTCACACGACCCCTTTGAGCGAATAAACTTTGGGTCTATGAGAGAAATTAATTAGATTTGCAATGTTATCAAAAGACAATTTAAACCAGTGGATTTGTTATACCTTCACACTTTACACATTTCCATACTCACGTATGTTTGTAGTTTTTATTGTTGATACAAACGTACTGCCTGCTGTAGTTCCAATGAATGTAAGTTTTTGGATGAATTATTATGATAGTACATGTATGTCTTTGTATGCACTCATAGCACATTCAGTGATGCATTGTACTCCTGTTACAGATGTAGCCATGCTGATAAAAACGAAAATAAATAATGAACAGAAATATGTCAAGATCAGTGAACTAAGCATGGAACAGTTTTTAAATGCTGGTAAGCCACAGTAACACACTTGCACCTCGTTGTAAACAGCTATAGATTTTTACTTAAATTAAAACAGCTTGCTTTAAAACCTTGATTTTTATTTTTATTGTCGTTTCTCATTGCCTATTTTTTCTTCCAAGCCTTTATCTAAGTTTTTCATCCCACTAGTCACTGAAGGCATCAGCGTATTCGATGAGACGGGGACTAAGGTGGATTCAGATGTCTTTGAAGAAACTGTACAGCAGCCGAATGTTGATGTGTTTACCATCAGACTGGGCACAGGTAAAATTTTCATTCCTACTTTTCAGTGTATTCCATAATATTCTATTTCTGTGTTTTAATAACAGTTTTTCACTGTTTTTTGACCCAAACTAGATGAATTTTCCCTGGGAAGTCCATCTACCTCTTTAAATAGGACTTCATCTCCCCATCCACAAATTGATGTAAGCAGTTCAGGCACCAGCCAGGATGAGACAATTATCCTTGAAATATTATCCAGTGGCTCTAATGACACAGTAATCCTGGAAGAGGATGACAGCCCTTCTTGTAAACGACACAAAGAAGAGCAAGATGCCAAACAAGTATGTTTTACTACATAGAACATTTTATATGAATTTACCTGCTGTGTAAATGTTTGTGAAAGCACTGGCATAAGATTAATTCTGTTAATATTATGCCTTATCAGGACAGCCCCACCATGTGCGGGAGATGTATGCAAAAGGCATTGTTGCACTATTCCCATACTTGATGGATCCATATTCCAAAAATGGATATGTAAGTCATTCCACATCTTGATGACTTTTAAATCAGTTGTCATAAGTCTTAATTGATGCATCTATAAAAATGATTAGTGCCTTACAAATATTAACTATACTGTTGCTTACATTTAAGGAACATTTCTACGATGGTGAAAGCGGAACGGATTTCTTGGCATGGCGGCTTAAAACTATCCAAAGGAGGACTGCCTCACCAAGGATCCCAGGATCCTCTCACCAGCTTGGTGGTGGAGGTCCGACAGAACAGTAAAAGGAGGCCTTGTCCTTCATGAAATATGCTTCAGATGAGACGAGTGTCAAGCAGAAGATGACGATGACATTTGAATACCGACGTAATATGGTCCTTGATGAAGATAAATCTGGAGATGTCTTGGCTGAATTCCCTCGCTTTAAAGATGTCAAAGGCTTGGTAAGTTGAAAGAACAAAGAACAAAGTTTGTTTCGGCTCTGGCATTCAGACTTCAACTGAAGCGCTGCAGCCGAACTCCTCTAGACTCCACCCCTGTGATCCCCCCCCAAAAAAACGTTTTCTGCTCTTGCTATGGAGATTTACTCCACCCACTTTGAAAAACTAGCCAATCGGAGCCTAGTTGACGCACAGCACAGTTGTTCTTACTTGCTCTGATGTTGAAACTCTTTGTTTTGATGAGCATTACCATGCATTTCAAATTGTGTTTAAAACATTACCAACACATAAGGTGTTAAGTGTTCAAGAATTGCTGTATTTTAAACCCATTGATGTTCAAATGGCATATAGTCCAAACAATTGTTCTCTCTTTGTAGTCCCATATTGCCATCTAATGCAGCCTTGAGTACTATTGTATTCTCAAAGTTATATTAAAGATTTTGTGTCCTCTGGGGTATGACAGGTAGCATAACAATAAGGTGGATAAAATTAAGATTTCTCTGAAATTATTCTTAAAATAATTTCAATTTCTAACAGTCTAATTGAGATATCAGTCATTTAAACAGCATTGTTGCCCTGTTATGACATACCCCAGTTCACTCCATAACGGAAGATATTTAGGACTGTTTTTTTGCACTTTAAATGCACTGTAAAGTATTTTACATGTTCTGATCAATGTGAGTTTGCACGTTTTATATACCAAATGTTTTATTTGAAATAAATTGGTATAATGACATGGAATTGGTCTGGTTTATTCTTTCAAGAATTTTGGTTTGCTAGGAGTCATTACAAATCAACACTGTTTAGGAGTAATTATTTATAAATGCAAGTGTTAAGCAGGTTTAGCTCTCAAGTAGGTTAATTTTAAATAACACTTAAACTAGATTATTACTTGAATTTCACTATAAAGTGTTTGATATACTAAAGTGTTAAACCTCAGTAACACTAAACAGTATTAAATACTAACTCTTAAGTGTTGGGTTTACTTTATAATTAACTCTAAATTTAAACTCTTGCAAGTGTAAATTTGACACTTTCTGGGTTAGGACCATATGTTCACTGAACTCGAGTTAAAATTAACTCTAAGTGTTATAATGGCACTGTAAATTTGACTGTGTTTAAGTGGAAGAAAGCCAACTAACTGTAGTGGATCCATGCTGGACATGGAAAGCCTTGGGCAAGGAGGCATCTGCCTCTTTAATACATAATTCACTCAGAACTGACACATCATGCTTTAGTCCTGACATATAACTGTCTCCATCAGATAATCCAGTCTTATTCACAATCAGGTAAGAGTAACAAGCAGGGAACTCTTACAATAATTTAAATATTAGCACAGAAATGATTTATATTTAGAACTAAAAATAAAAGGACATGTTATGTAGTTAAACACAAACGTGGTTCATAAGGGGCACAATAATCATGATGCAAGCAGTGTCATACCTTTCTACCTCAGCAGACCTGTCCTATCAAGCTTGACATGCAGGTAGGTCAATATGAAGAGACAGGTACATGGCCTTAGACACTGCCCTCAAACATGCACACAGTCACTTTACATTTCAGCCTCTCAAATGCATCTCCTGTAGTGGTATTATTAGAAGCACTCATGTCTTATTGCTCATATTATTATCATAACTGACAGGATGTGCATTAGTTACAGCAGCTGACTGGTCATGATGTTAACACACTAGCATCAAGGCCAATTTGGACCAGAGATTGGGGAATGAAAAAACTAAGGCAGCTGTAGTGCTTTCATGTGTAATAGTCCCAGCTCAAGTTCCCGTGATAGAGGCACTAATGGGTTAACAGTAGGAATGAGAGGGGAAGAGGGAAAATCAATGCTTTTGTTGAGGGGAAGAAAGAAAGGCTTTCACAGGTCTATGTATCATTAGGCAATTGAGAAAGCTAATTAGAGTGGGGGGGGGGAGATGTGCAGATCTCACGGCTAATTATTTCCATGGCAACCACA